>JARHVA010003209.1:1930000-2108665 GCA_037957365.1 Torreya grandis | reverse complement strand
AAAGTTGAGAAAAGTTATAAAAGGGCATCCTTGACTTGTCCAATTAGCTCAAAAGGAAAAGATCTCTTCAATTTCCAAAGCTTATACCTACTCTTGCATATCCTCCATCAGCTTCTCTAACATGTCATTCTTGGATCAAAGGACTGAGACTAATTCTTTTGGCTACCATTTCCTCTCCCATGGAAGTCCTTACCTTGGTGAGGGAGAAATGATCATGTTGGGTTTATTATACCATGGGGGTTTCCCCTCCTAGATGAAAATTTGAGTGAGGATACTCTACATATTTCTTATGGTACAATCAAAATCACACTACACATTAGGGGCACTCTACATTATCATATTAGGTTCCTACAACACTGTAGCCATTCCTAGGGTGGGAGGAGGTGTTCATGGGGTGACAAAGATGGTGGTGATAGGTGGAGGATGAGGTGGAGGTGGTATGGATGAAGTATAAGGCATGAAAAGGGAAATAAGTGGAGGAGGAGGAGGCATGGTAGTGTAAGGAGGCAAGATGAATGGGTTGGCCCATGGGAAAATCTATGTTTGCCATTTGATTTGAGTTAGGTTACCCTAAGGAGATATGACTATGGGGGAGAGGAATATTTAGTAGAAAGGAAGAAATTGGTTGGTTAAAGTCAAATCCCTAAGAACCCAAGATGATAGAAGTGGGGGGCTTCGGGGAACAATTCTAGGAGCCACCTAGGGTGGTGAAGTAGGGGTAGTGAAAACCTATGGAGGAAGTCACGAGAGCAATAGGTAACTAGATAGAAGGTTAAGCATGATCTACCTTTTGTTTATCTGTTGGACTTTTGCCTAGATCAACTCCAGATGTTGTAGTTAAGGGAGCAAGGGTGGTAGAGGCCACAAGTACTGACTAAGGAGTCTAATGGGCCATAGAGGGTGTGATAAGAAATGGAATAAGATACCTGAGTTGTGCATACTAGTGCACTTATCATAAAATTTATAGTTTCCCTTATTGAGTTTAGGTCAAGTATTTAGACCTATGAAATGACTAGTGGGGGGCACCAAAGAGGTACTTGGTTGTGGAATGGATGATACGAATGGGAAAGATGGGTAAGGATGATATGTATGACCAAGGCCAAAAGTAGTTGGGAGAATTATGGTGGGGGTGAAATGGGGAATAGGGAAGGTACCACTAAGGTGAATTGTTGAGGATATAGGAATCTAGGTGATGCCATGAGAGGCTATTGGATAGGGAAGGGAGTAGGGGAAGGGATCTATGATTTTTTTAGCTATTGGTCCCATTTTGAACTTATTTTTAGGTTATTATTGATATCAAACCTTAGGGCATGTGTGGACTGGGTTCAATCTATTTGATCTTGAGATGGTTCTAAAATTGTTAAAGTAAAATTATTTAATCCATAGGAATTGGTGGAGGTAGATCCAAGGGATAAGAGATCAGAGCTTAAAGAGGAGAAGGCTAGGGAGGAGAAGGTGTCAGGACTCCATGTAGAATTTTCCTTATTGTTGGTCCCACCTCAAAGTTATTTATAGGCTACTATTGATTTAAAACCTTAGGGAATATATGGTTTAGGGTTGAGATATTTGAGATTGAGTTGGCTGAGAACTTGTTGCATGGGTCTAAATTTATTGGGGGAAAATTGATTAAACCATAGAAAGTGGTGGAGGCAAAGCTAAGGGCTGAGAGACTAGAGCTTGAGGAAGATAAGGCCAGGGAGGATAAGGCCAAGGAGGAGAGGGTGTCAGGACTCATTGTAGAATTTTCCTTAAAAATATAGAGGGGGTTTACCTTGACATCTTCTCATGTTGAATTGATATGGAGGAGGTAAGACCAACCTAGGTGGATGGCCAAGGTAGAGACTACTTCCATTTCTTTATATTTTAGGCCTTTCTCTTGGCTAATGCCTCTTGATAATAAGCTAGATTCAGGTATAACTTATCATAATCCTTGGGATGGTGTCTATAACTGAGGTTGAGACATGCTGAATACTTCTCTAAATGATCCTTGATGATGTTGTGTGGGTCTCAAAAATTAGTGATCAGCCTGACCCAAGGCAAAGGAATTTATCCTAGCTACCCTCTTCTATAGAGGAGGGAAGGATTGATACATGTGGTGCCTAATAGTGATTAAAAGAGGTGGATGTTCCCTTTATTAATGGCTTATGTATTGCCTAAAGACACCTTCCACTAGATGGTATGCAATTTCTTGCTCAACTATGTGGTTTGAGACTTCATAGGGTAGGTGGAAGCATTCCTTGAGAACATGTACCACCCTAATGATGGAATATACCTATTAGTATCAATAATCACCAATAGAAGTGAGGGAGTCCCTAATTTACTTTTATAATTGAGTCATGGTTGTCTCATTGATAGAGTTGTAGACCACAAAGTAGAAGTATTTATAAAATTTATCTAATATTATCCTAATAAATGGTGTCCATATAGTTTATTGAAAACTACATGGACCATCAATCCTTTAAGAACCCATGATGGAAAGGTATACAATTTTAAATGTGAGTGTCCTACATACCACATTTACCAGGTAGCTTATTATGTAGAAGTTACCTCATCTTTGGGCATCTGCCACCACCTTGATCATGTTGAAGTTGATTATCCCTACCACATTGGGGATATAATCACCTTGGAGGATTATGTGGAGTAGAGGAATCCATAGGAGGTTGATGTGTAGATAGTCAGTTCCCATGAATAGTTGGTTGAGAAGGATCACCCCAATGTGAATTCCCTCTATGGAGGTGCATATAGTATATTTCATTAACATCTATTTTATTCACCTATTTAGGATCCTAGTTCTCCACCCAGTACTGAAATACATTGTAATATGGAAGGTGTTCATCCAAGTGGTCATGACAATCAAATAAAAAGAGAGGGTATACTTAGGGAGGTTTTATTAATCTTTGAAGGTGGCTCCCTATATGTTGGCGATCTAATGTTGGGTGTTTACTAAGTAGACCATGTCATAGATTCCATCTTGTGCCTGTTACATTATGCATAATAATTTTACAAATAAGTTGGTATAGGGAAAGACCCTTAGGCTTAACCATGACTTTATGAAACCCACACTTTTCATAGGCCTAAAGGGAATATTATAATTTTACATCATCCTCATCATCAACATTAGAGAATTTAGGTACCATATCAATAGCCTTGGACATTTCATTATAGTGATTGAAACATGTCAAACCATCTAGGAATGTAGTGTCTTAGTACTCTAGATTAGTTTTGGGGGTTCAAATATGAGGTGGAAATTATAACTAAGAAGTAATTATATGATAAGGAATGCTAAGAAAAAGAGGAAACATAGAGGGCACTAGTCAGATCAGAAAGTCAAGAATATATTTTGGGAGACTACGAATAATAATGGCAAATGAATTCACCTCAAGGAAATTATAGGGATCCACATACATATCTTACATTGATGGAATTTTGGTGGCTAACTTGGTGTGAATTCAAATTTGAGTTGTTGGTTTGATCTTTCCCATTTATTTCCTAATCTAGACATAAAATCAAAAATTATGATCCCTTGCCACCTACTAAATTTAGTGATCATGATGTTACACTTTAGAATGTCCATTTAGGGCCAAGTTTACCATCCAATTAATGTATAAAGTGTGGTAGGAAAATGAACATATCATTATCAAGGCTTCTTGATTAGTTCCTAATTTATGCCACATGTCCTCTGCTAATTGGTTTATGTGACAATTGTTGACACCCAGGCATGACCTGATGCTTTACATTATATGCTTGGGAGAAAGAGAATGCTAGCTAGAGGGTGCATGGAATATTTTGATTAGCCTCCTGACTCTGATTTTACCTTGTTCTAATAAAATTAGGTTATTTTAGGTTCTTCCTACCAATTTGCATGGAAATGAAACATGGCATAATGTGATAAGTTAGGCTCCCCCAGGATCTAACCTCTCTATTAGGTCTATGAGACTAACAAGCTTGATAAAAATTTGTATGACACTTTATCATTTGGTCAATATCTCTTAAGCTCTAACATCCTTGATAGGTCTAGGAGATTGATATATCTAACACTAAGGTGTGCTCATTGGTTAGATACTGGTAATTATGACCTCTAAGACATGTGGAATTCTTCCACTTGGTCGGGTTCTCCTAAGATCTGACATATTTGATAGAAATATGAGGATGACCAATCTAACTTTGATCAAACTAACATTCTCTCATTAGGTAAAGTTTCATGGGCTCTAAAATCTCTAATAGATCTAGGAGACTGACCATTATGACTTTGGGGCACACTGATTGGCTAGGCTCTGACAAGTTCTGACCTCGCTATTAGTGATCCATGTGGTGCTCTTTCATTAAATCATCCTTGTAGAAATCCACAAAATTTTCTAAAAAAAATTAAAACAAGTGTGATGATCTAAATGCTCTCATGGATACCAATTGGATTACATAAGGTGGCACATAGGACTCTGGGAGCTTGACACTCTAAGAAACTTCACAATGAAAAGAAACTTGAAAAAAAATTAGCGCATTAAATATTCTAAGTAAAAAAGTGTCTAGTTTATTTTGGGTTATTAGTAGGACTTGACTATGATAAATTCAAAGGTCATGAGGGCTCTTAACAAGGATTAATCGACCTTTACAAACAAGCAACATGTTCGGGGAAACTAGGGCCAACTGGGAAATCAAGGATTATCTCCTAATGAAGTTGGTTAAAATGAGATAAAAGGTCTAATAACTCTGATTTATATCATTTTGAAGAGGAGTCCCCTATTTATATTAAAAATAGGGTGTGTTAGCCATAAAAAATGGAAACTTTCATGGGGAAAGTGGTTTTTAAGAACTTACAACCCAAGTTGCCAACCTCCATTCTTGCACAAAACACCAACTACAAGAAAAATCATTGGGCTTATAAAAAAAGAAGGAATTAAAGACATGTACAATAATTGACAAACTAAGACTTATTCCCACATAATACCATCAGTGTGTGTGAGATGTATTTTTAATTATTCAATTTTGGATCTCACTCAAACAAGCCAAGGTCAGGCTGTGCATTAGATTTCCTCAAAGGGCATTATTAGTTGTATGTCTAGGAGATTAATGATATGGGAATTACTATAATACTAGATAGGTATCTATAGCCCCAAAAAAGATATCTCTTGTCCCATTTAAGGCCTTACTCCATTGAAATCTAGGTCAAAAAACCCATGATGGAAGTTGCCCAAATAACCCTTTGACGTCAATATTTAGATTCTGCATGTTATTCCAGTCTCATTTAAAAATTTTCTTATGAAGAGATTTGGAGTTTATATCCATTAAGGGTTTGGGAAGCTATGGGTGATGGGACATTTATAAATCTCTAATTACCCAGTCAATTTTAGATTGGTTTGGTGATCTCACTTACATCAGTATATTATTATTGAGTGTAGCTTAAGGGCCTCTATCAGGACATAAGGCTGTTATAAACTTCACTTATTTAGTTAAGAATCACTGGCCCCAAAGATATAAAATGTAAAAGATTCTCGTACAACCTTTGAATTTTTTGAAATGAAATCTCACCCTTGGTATCCCAAAGTTGAACTATACTTCCCAAAATTTCATCCATTTGTAGAGTGGTTACTTACATTGAGTTCTCAAAAGGAACCTTCTAGTTTGGTTTACTCTTACTCTCTCAATTTTAATTGAAGGTTGTATATAGTGAATGATCAATAAGAAATGAAAACGTCATGGACAAAAAAACACCAAAGTAAAATACATCAAAAGTAGAAAAAAACATAGCAAAAACAAACACACAACTAAAGTAACTAGCTTAATATGTACATTACCACCCTCACCAAGAAAATTTTAGACCACACTAGAAGGAATTATTGATAAGTAATGCTTTAAGAAATATCCATTCACCAGAAATGGGAGGTCATTACCTTCAAGGTCATTAATATGAAAGATGTTCTAGCCAAGGAATTCAACTATCTGGTGGGGGCCAATATAGAGGGGGTCAAATTTGGCATGCATGCCATTTTTTGTGATATTTATCCCATAATAGTACCATATTATAAATAATGAAAGATTTAACTTTAGCACTTTTATCAAACCATTGCTTAATAGTGTTATGATGTTTGATAAAGTTGAGTAAGGCTTCATCCTAGGATTTTTATTATTGGATGATGTCAAAGAGCTTAGAGTTAACTTTATCATTTTGTTCCATATATTATTGTATGAATTTGTATGTAGGTAGCTTGAGTGTAATTGGTAGCACTAGCTCAAGTCTGTAAACTATTAGGAATGACAAGCTCTTGAATGTTTGCTTATGTTTAATGCGGTCAACCCATAGTGTGAATTTTAGTAAAGAATTCCATTCCTGAGGTTTTTCTTCTATAGACTTCTTGATGATGTATATTCTATTCTTGTTGGTTGATTTATACTAATTCATTCCCTTGTAGGTAGTGATTGGATGAAATATCAATGTGATTCCATTATCATATGCCCATTTGGTGAACTCTATGAATTTAAATGTAGGGTTGTTATCATATACTAATGAGATAGGGGTCTCAAACTAGGTGGTTATGTTATTCTCCATAAACTTGATGACTTCAGTAGTAGTGATTTTATTTACTTCCACTAATTTGGCCCACCTTGTGTAGTAATTTGTAGCCATAAGAATAAACTTATGGCCAAATGAGGAGTTGGGGTTGATGACCCCCATGAAATCTAGCCCCCATCAGGTAAATGGTGTCATTTCTATAATTGGCTATAATGACATTATTGTGTGGATTTACCTTTTGGTAAAGGTATGGAATTGATGGTAATTTCAAAGATGGGCATGAGTATCTTTAAACAACATAGGCTAATAATAACATGTGCAGAGTATATTGTGTGTCATTGCATTCACTTCAAGGTGATTAGATCCTAACTTCTCATGGAAATTTTCCATTACTTCCTTGGTTTTTGATGGTGATAAGCATCTAAAGTAGATGCCTCATCATTATTTATGAAGATAAATCCCTTATTTAACACATACTACACAACATTTAGTCTAAGGGCTCTATTTTGTGTTTGGTTAAGCCTAAGAGGCGAGTTTCCTTATAGAAGATAATGTATAATTAAGGCATACCAATCTTATTATGGTACCAAATCCTGATCCACTTGGAGCACAATGATCCTTGGAGTGATTTCAATAATTAGTTGAGTAATGCCCTATCCTATAACCAACTTGGTATGTTTGATTTCTTATTCATAATCTTATAGATTTGTCATCCATCTTCCTCTACGTTTTCCTAGTTCATTCTATCCCAACATCTTCTTGACATCTAGGTCTAGGATGATTGTATGCACCTTATTTTTGAGAATATAATGCCTCAATTTATTCATATCTTTAACCAGTGCATAATCATGCTTGTTGAGGGTGGAATATCTTAGTTTTACATCTTTTATATTGGTGCATGTAAAATCAATAGGATGTTATTCTCCATCTAATCTTTGTGTGAGGTAGGCAACGATGATATGCTAATTATAAAAAGGATAAATATATATATCCAACATGTATTCTAGGCTGATCAACATGAGGGCTTACATGATAACATATTTTATGTCTTCGAAAGCCTTCTTTGATTCAACATGTCATTCCACTTTTGCATCCTATTTTAGCATAACATTTAGAGGTTTTATAATTTTGGAAAATCTAGAAATGAATTTGTGAACAAAGTTAATTTTACCAAAGAATGATTTTAGTTCTTTATTGATATTAGCTAGAGTTAATTTATAAATCACATCAGTTCTTTATAGATTGATAGTAATACCTTCATGTGTGATGATATGATTGAGAAGCATACCTTTGGTGACACTGAACACACTCTTATTTGGGTTTAGATAAATTCCATACCTCCTATACCTTTTGAAAACATTTTATTAGTGGTGTATGTGATTTTACTTATGTTTTGAAAACACAATCAAGTTGTAGACACCTAAATCTGGCCACCAATAACCTCCAATCAGGCTTTTGGCCAATTTCCATCCAAAATGCACAATTTGGCCTAAAAACACTAAAACATGATAAAAGATGTGAAAATGACATATTCAAGTGTTGATTTTAGTTAGGGTATCCCTAAATGAGGTAATTCAATTTATGAACCAGCTAACTTTGATCAATTCATTGAGTCAAAATGCCAATTTTGCACCTAGGTGCTCTAGATTGCTCTTTCCTATCAAATCTTATGCATAAGACATGTGACTTTGTTATTTTTTTTTATAACATCCTAAATTGGAATATGGTTCCAATGCATCTAATAGTGACTTCTAATTCTAATCTAGTCAAAATTTGGACCAATAACAAGACATTTTGATCAATTTGAGTAATTTGTGCACAAAGTGCTTAATCATGCTTAAGAGCCAATTAACCCAAATCAAGGCCTAATTAATACTTCCATGGAAAATTGTTGAATACTTGTTTTTAGAAATGGATATTTAATATATACATCATCTGGTGACCTCATTTCTTGGGAAGACATCCTTAGGCCATAAATGCCACAAATATCAGGATTCATGCCTCTGATGCCTCATCAATGCCTTCCGTGATGCCCTCCATGCCTCTTAATTGCTCCTATATCCCAAATATTGATGATATTATTTATAAATTTTAATTCCATAATTAGATTAATCCTTATCTACACATCTCAATCTTGAGATGGATGGTTCAAGTTGATTCTAGACATTCTCAAAAATTTATAAATAGAGAGGCCATGAACATCATTTCTAAGCCATTTTGGTGAAAATTTATTATGCTCAAATATATTCAAAAGCCATTTAACTTAGTGTTACCATGAAAAATTGATTCTAAGCCAAGCCAAGCCACAAGCCAAAGGTGCCAAGGAGATATGGAGGTTGTCAAGCTTCCATTATCAAGGACTTTAATGAGCACAGGCCGAGCAAGCCACCACTACAAAGGCATTTGGAGCATCCAAAGAAGGTGAAGGAATTATTATGTTTTCATTCCTTGATTTTTATTTGTGTTTTTCATTTTATTTTATTAACTAAGCTCTCCCTAGAGTCTAGGCCTAGAGATGTTATGTTATTAGTGTGTTTATTTCATTTTGGAACTAACACCATACTAACCATCCTCTCTTGAGTCAAATTATTAGAGCACATAAGTCATCCATATAAATTATTATGCACTTGAAAATTAAACCTTTAAAAATAAAATCCATCACCCTATAAAATATTTGTCCAACATTTATCAATCTTAACAACATTTATTTATAGGAAAATGTATCCAATTGGGTAGTGAATGCATTTTTGACCTGATCCTTTAAATTGACTAGGACCTAGTTGTATCCTAATAATTTTTCCAAGAAAGACATCATCTAGGATCCGCTCACCATTTGGATTAATTTATTGAGGGAAGGTAATGGGTAGTCTTATTTAGGTGATGCTTGATTTAGGTTTTAGAAGTTTACGCACAAACATATTTACTCATTCTTATTTCATATGGGCACTAGGCTAAATACCCAGGTAGAATGGTGAACCAAGAAAATTATCCTAGTAGAGAGTAACTTATGAACCTCTTTGTGTATTAATGGTTTTATGATCAGGTTCATAAGTCTCTATCTTTATCTAGATGTTTGTTTGCTTGGTTGGAGTGGGATGGTGTGAGTAATTAGCCTTGAGTCAAATACTTTTAGGTCTCCATAGGCCCATGAAATTACATCATTATATCATAACATCAACCTTAATACCTACTCAAGTTATAGGTTCATTCAGTTAGGACCCACACTAACAGATTTATTTTTTTCCATAAAGCTAAGGTTGATGATTAGACACTTTAGTTCTCAAACTTGGGTTTATTCATTTTGGGTGTAGGGTCTAGGGTAACAAACACCCTTTCTAAGGCAATCATCCATTTTGGGATTCAATTCCCATGAATGTTGAGGATCCTATCTTTATCAAATTTGATTCTAGGATTATCTCTATTTAATTCTTTGATTACCTAGGCCTCAAGTATCCTAATATTGTTAAGGAATTGGATAATCTATTGATCATCTTAGAAGACCTTTAAATTCATCACATTGTCTAAGATGGATGGGTAAGGGACTGGTTCCATAGATAAATATTGTAACTTGACGCCATCTAGGTGAGTTAAGTTTATACTATAGATGACAATGATTTAGTGATTTGGTTATCTTCCCTAAAGATAGGGATGACATTGAATGTACTAAACATCTCGATCAAGTCCCATGCCCTATGTTTGTAGTTCCTAATATAAGATAGCTTGCATTAAAATTTACTCTTAACTTAGTTGAACACTAACTCAAAGTCACTAAACACCCTCAATTGCTTGGATTTATGCTTTAATGAAAAATATAAACATAGGATTAAGGTCTCATACTCTGTTAGATTGTTTGTATAGGGGGAATGTAATCTATAATAATCTAAGTATCTCTTTCCTTGGGGATCCATCAGTATAACACCTACTACATTACCCTATTTTGAATAGGACCTATCTAAATATAGGTACCATAGGCCCAACAAATCTATCTCATTATTAGCTTTGTATTTATCAGGTTTTGTGCTCATCATATAGATCCCTAAGTCTAAGGATACTATATTCACTTTCTCATTGATTACATTATATTCATTTATCATGTGTTTCATTTAGGGTTATATATCCACCCAAATTTGATTGGATACACCTCTCAATTTTAAATACATATGATAAAAGTCCATGGCCATGTACCCATTTAATGTTTTATACCTATATTTACTAAGGAACATGCCATAGGCTTCAAGAAGCTCTATCACTTGGATGTCTATTAACTATTGAATCCTAGGTTCAAATTCTAGTTACATGTGGACATTCAAAATCTCACCCACTAATTTTGACTTTGATTTATCTATTTGAACCACCACCTTGTCTTATTTGATAGGAACTAACCCTAACTTATTGCAAATACCTATCCATATTACATTTTTTGAGGATCCTAAGTTGACTAATCAATTATGTAGTTTATTTCCAAATAAGAAGATAGTCAGGAGGGAAAGGGGAACCCCAGCCTTGTTTTTATGAATGATAATGCTAGTGTGGGCCATCTTTCACTTAGTCTAGGTACGCTGTGTTTTTTTTTAGTTAAGGATTTTAGTAGATGATCATGTTACTCAATAAGTTGAGCAAGTTCATGAAGGGTCATATTTGATTTAATTTTCTTCATTTATTAGACTATGTTATATCCTCCATTATTTTGAAATGATTGCTCCTCTATAAAGGATTTTGATTAATGTTGTTTTGGAGGTAGAGGGTCATTCCTAACATTATGATCTAATGCGATAACATCATTATTTGTAGGGTTCAAGGTAGTAAGAGGTTATTATGGTTGTCAATTACTTAAGAAATAATTGATCCTTTGGAACTGATGGAATGCATGGACATCCCTAGTAATCTCCTTTGGGCCATTTTATTCCAAACTAAGAAACACCATAGTTTCCAACACCATGGTCATGCTAGGAGGCCTACTCACATTTGATGATTCTGGGTGATTTAGAACCAACTCATACTCCATTTTTCTCTAGAATATCTCAAAGGTGATATAGAACTCGATATGATACATCTCCCCATGTGTAACCATGTTGTGCACTCATTACCATTTAGGTAGAGCTATCTCACAAATGTTAACTTTAGACAACCTATTGGGGGAGGGGTTTGGCTGATTGTGGGGATGATTGTAATTTTTGTTTTGTCTTTGGTAGGAGAAATTATTATTTGGACCTTCAACATTATAGTTTCCATTTGCCTCTATAGACCTAAGAAGTCATTACTTAGTTTCTAGACCATTCCATAGATGGAATCCAATTCATTTTTAGTAGACTCTTGAGGTATAGTTTGTGTGTTATTAGACTTTGTTATTTCCTAAGGATGGTACATAGTAGGAACTTTGTATAATTTTCCATATAAAAACCATTCAGGGATGGTTAGGCCTCATAACACATTATCTTCACTAAAGATGTTGACCTCACTTAAATTATTATTGAAGGGCAGTCTGGGTTTCTTCTTTCTTGCTAAAACTAATGCTAACTCGGCTTTCTTCTTGGGGACACTAACTAGGACTAAACCAAAATCCATTTCCTTCCCCTTCTTCTCTGCTTCCTTATTTTAAGCTTCTTCTAATTGGGCATCTTCCTCATCTGATTGATAAACACTAGATAATGTCTGTAGTGCATCTTCTACTATTTCACAAAGATCCAATGCTACTACATCAATGAATTCAATTAGTGACCCTAGTTATTTAGGTGGGATGAAGATGATGCCACCTCACTAGGTCTCCTTTCTTTAGGTCTCTATTCAACTTGTGCCCCAAACCTTTTGATCTTTGTTTATGATTATGGCTATGTGGGAAAAGGTCTAGATGATTAACCTCTTAACAAATGGTACTACTTTGGTCCCATCTACTATATATCATCACTTGGCTTCTTCTCTCTCATCAATATGGCCTCTGGGTTAATGTTATACATTTTTAATCTTTTCAAGACTTCAGTGAAGGATGATGCCTTTGTGTATATTGAGTCATAAACATCATGCAAATGTTCATATGGCACACTTATAATTTTTACTTTCAAATGCCCCACTACCCTTTCTAAGGGATCCCACTGTCCTAGTTCATCATGTTATAGTTTGAAAGAGGCTCTATGTCTAGAAGTAGCCTCAATATTATCCCATTGATTAAATACAATCCTACTAATGGTCATGGATAGGGTATACAATAGTCCCTTCCTCTTGTTTTTACACATGCTATCTATACCATTATACATCTAGTATGCTACCTCTTACTTAGATGACTTGTTTGGCACATGGATTGGTAGCCTAAGTGGAGTGCATTGGGTCCCCTCAATCTTGATGATTATGAAGTATAGGTAAAACCATATGTCACTAATGGATTCAATTAAATTTTTGAAGAAATGACTAATTATTGCCATTGGGTTTCTAGTTATGGCCTCAGTCAAGGCTGGATAGACATAGTCATAAATGAAATGAATGTGGTCCCTATAGTTGAATATGTGTAACTTTGAGTAGAATTGAGATACTTTCTAGGTCCTTTTAGGTGACCATCCTCTAAAGTTAGGGATCTTGGTATTGGTAATGAGGACATCTAATAGGTATGACATCATGTAAAATTAGTTCTTAGTCATCTTACTAATTGTATAAATCTAGACATGTGCTAATAACATCACCAATGGGAGGGGTGAGGTCTTTGTCAACCATAAAATATACCAAGGGCACCTAGATTTTGTGAACATAAGTGGTGGTGGGTTCTTCACATAGCTTATTCATTAAATTCTTAATTATTCTGATCCCAGGTCAGAATTGGCTAATAAGGATGTTGTTATTAAGATCAAAGAAGACTTGATTTATAGAGTATAGCCAGGGATTGAGGATAGTTTTTAGGTAATTATTCTTATCCCATTCATTTATTGTGGCTACATCTACTTGGGCCTTGGGAAACTTATAGTAGTTCTCAAAAGTAGTGGAAGAAATATAAGATACATTTTTGTGAGTATGTTCATTGACCAACATGCTCTTTTCAATCTTGAAATATTTAAAAATAGGGGAAAGAACATCTATGCAATGAATTACATCTAGTTTTACTATAGTGAAATGAAGGCCTATCATTTGAATGGTAATGAGGTCATAGTACCTCCTCTTGATTGATGCATTCTTCTCATCTTCCTTAGTGATGGCAAGTAGATCCTTAATCATTCAGGAAAGCTTGGACCAATTATTGTCTCCCATGTTTAAAGTTACTGGATCAAATTCCATATCCTTAAAGATTATCCCCTATGTGTCTGAGGTCAAATAGATCTTTATACCTTCTTTGGATTGTTTTTTGGCTGCCATGGCTGTGAGTTTGTTCAAATTACTCATTGGTGGTCTAAAGTTTGATCTTAGATCAATTTGCACTTGTTCATATGATGATTCACTTAGATTCGATTATGATCAATTTAGGATCAAATTAGGGATTTTGTAGATGTTAGGGCTTTTTTTAGCTTTAATGATGGTGGTTATTTACACTTATGTGAGTTTTGTGCCTTAGATTTTCATTTGGATCATGTATTTATACCTTCACTTTTTAAGACCATAAAATATTTGGATTTGGAATTTTATACTTATGTGGTGTCCCTGTGGCATCTATGTGGCACTTTCATACAAAATTACTCATTAATGTTTAAACACATGACTGTTGTCATTTGAAAATCTACTTTTATCTCACACAATAAAATTATTTTACATGGATCAATGATGGTCATTGATCTCGATCATGATATTTGAATGCCATTAACCATAATATGTATTTCGCCCCAAGGTCATGCCACTTGGCAATCCCATGAACCTCCTAAGCTCTGTTGAAAAGTCTTTATTGATCTCACACAATCAGATCTAGTAGGTACAAATAAACATGGGCTATTGATATTAAAAAGGTGCTCGAACTTTAATGTGTACTAGGCCCTGAGGTTATGCCACTTAGTAATACATAGGCCTTCTAAGCTCTATACCCTATCAATTGAGTTAGTCAACATGATTTCACCACATGGTAGTCTTGTGTTTTATCAAATCTCCTTTGAAAAGTCCACCCTTATCTCTCACCATTCGATCCAACTCATTGAGTGAATGCACATCATCAGATCTTAATCCGATGGGTGATTTGTCATTGGCTATTCATTATTTTTTGGTTGTAACCATGACACTTGTCACCTTATCACCATATCAGGGACATCATTGAAATTTTGACTAGCCACACTCCATCAGATCAATCTTCCTTGAGCAAATGTGCACTGTTGATCCTATAAAGATACAAACTTTTTAAGTTAGGCTCAGGAAAATACATAGTCTTAAGATATGATCTTAAGACTAAGGTATTTTCCTGAGCCTAACTTAAAATTTTTGTATCTTTATAGAATCAACAGTGCACATTTGCTCAGGGAAGATTGATTTGATGGAGTGTGGCTAGTCAAAATTTCAATCATGTCCCTGAGATGGTGATAAGGTGACAAGTGTCATGGTTACAACCAAAAAATAATGAATAGCCAATGACAAATCACCCATCGGATCAAGATCTGATGATGTGCATTCACTTAAGGTATTTTATTTATGTTAATAACATGTACATGAATCTTAGGATCAAAATTTTATTCTATGTTTAGAGCGCAATAAAAGGGGACTCTGCAAATAATAAAAGGACCTAACATAAGGATTTAATCGAAGGTTGCATTGTATGAATAAATACGATGAAACTTTAGGGTAAGGCCTTAGGATAAGTTAGAACATAGTAAAAGGGACCACTTATTCATGGGATATAAAGGGACCAAACATAAGTTTTTAGACCAAGGTTAGGTCAAGTTAAAAAATATGACTTAAGCCAAATTATTCCCACATAAATTTTAATTCAATTAGAAGGGATCTAGGTTAAAATATTAGGCTAGGGTTTTAATCATGGTTTAAAATAGATCTAATTAATTTTAGACCAAAGGCTAATAAAAGGTCGATTTTAACATTTAAAGCATCAAAACCCTAAGCATTTTCATTCCTAAATGAGATTCCATTGATCCTACAACACAAGAACCAATTTTAGTAACATTGAAAGGGGGAAACCATGATCATCTAAAATTATGTCTATTAATCCAAGAAAAATTAGTTCCTACAAATAATATGAAATATCAAAGTTAGGGATCAAGGATCATGTAAAGCTGAAGTCAAAGTCTTAGATTAAAATTTCCATGCAAATAAAACCTTTTAATATAAAGTCTTGAGTTAGGTTTAAAACATATTAAAGTGACCCCATTAATAAAAGAAACATGGCATAATGTTTAAGCCTAGGTCTATGTCTCAATAAAAGGGACCCTATGCTTGGTTTCCTAGTTTGATTTCATGCTGTTAGATCTTACAGGAACAAACACAATCCATTAGATCATGATCCATGGAGTTGAGTGAGATTGGCTTCTATCTACCTTGAGCCCCAATGTTTTGACTCTTGGCAGCCCCATGGGCTCTCTTTACTTTACATTTTCAATATCTATAAACTCATGTTTACACCACGTAGTGGCACATTATTTGGTTTGAGTTATTTTGAAAAGTCAATCTCTTTCTTGAATTATTAGATTTAATTTATTTGGGTAATCTTGTATCATCAGATCTTGATCCAAGGGGTGGGCCACCATTAGCTAATCACTGTTCTATATAACCTGGTTAAGATGTGTGTTATCACCACATTTATTTTGGGTTCCATTGAAACCTTGAATCGATACACACTGTTTTATACATCTTACATGAGCAAGCGTGGGTAATTGATGATGTGGATAAACACAATGTTTAAGTCAAGCTTGAGGATATATGGAAACTTAGACTAAGGTTTTAGATTAAGGTTTTAATCTTATTAAAAAACATGAATTAAAGCTTTAGGCCAAAGTCTTGAGCTAATCTTTAACAAAATAACATGGCCCTACAAATAATAACATTAGACCATGCTAATAGAAAAGGGGATGAGGGGACTTGGGAGATAAAGGAGACCTAACATATAATTTTAGACTAAGGATTGGTTGTATTGAAAACAAAACCAAGCCATAGTATAAAAATTATACTAAGTCCATACTATTTTTAAAGTGTTTCCACGTAATTTGTTCTCACCAATTTTGAATTTGGTCATAAAGAACTTGCACTAGGGTTTCTTGAACAAGGGTTTCAAAAAGTTTTAGATATGGATTTAACTTGACTTTATACATACCAAAGGCTAGTAAAAGGCCAAATTAGGATTAAACTATAAAATTTAGACATAACTCATTCAAGAAGGGATTCATTAAACCTACAACTTGAAATATGAAGAACAAATGTTAACAAGATTAGACAAGGTTAAACCAAAGCCATGGAAAAATAATCCAACCAAGTGAAGGTGTGGATAATCTTCAAATATAAAAAAATGTGCAATTATGCTAGTGGCACTCTAGTCAAGTGAGTTTTCAATTATAAGGTACAAATTTGCATAATTTGACACAAGGGTCCCCATTTTTTATAAATGGTGGTAGGTTCTCCTCAACAAATAGAGACTTCTAGGGAAACATATCGATATGTTAAAATTCAGAGACTCTGGTTTAAATAAATAATTAGATTACTTATTCCACTTGATTAGTGCCATTATCAAGATTAGTTTATGGTTAAAACAAGTCTTGTACCTATAAAATTAGGATCAAACTTCAAAACCTAGCCATGTGTGTGTGCTTTGATTCCACTTACTGTTTGTCATGGGATTTAGGGAAAAACTTCTAGATTTCATAAATTTAACCATTAAAATTGACTTGAAACATGTTTGGATATCCATTCAGGACTATTCTTTAGCTTAGGAAAGGTTTGGGAATTGCTATACTGCCAACCAAGCATCCATAACCCTGATAGAGATGCCTTTGGCTTTAATCAAGGTCTTGCTCCACTGATATTCTAGTATTCGTATCCCTAATAGAGATTACCAAAATCACCTTTGCTTTGAAAGTCTTTTGATTTTTTAATAAGCTGTTGTTTTTATATTTTTATAATATTTTAGTTTTCTAGCAAAGGTTAAGAACTAGGTCAACCAAGTTTAGGGATTTGGTCAAATGTTTGATCCTCAGACAATAACCTATGGTTGCAACCTTTGTACCAGGTAAGGATGTTTGTTAAGTGAAAGAATGACCATGTCTTGATAATTCAAGATTTCATCCCATATGTGCAATCCTTATTAAAACCAAGCTTAGATTAGAATAAGGTTTAAAACCTTATGAAATAACCTACCTACCAATCAGTGCTTACAAGTTTCTCTAAATTATGACATCAAACTCATATTCTAAACCCATGGTTAACATATGCTTAAGATTCATACCTACATTTATGAACTATGGAGTTCTTAAGTATTTAAGTGAACTTTGAGTTGAAGGCTTTCCAAAAGGACTTATTATAAGCAAGGAACAAGGTAGAGAAATTAAACACACAAATGGAAAGCAACAAAAGAGAAATCAAAGGAAAAGTAAACAAATATATACATATATTATGTACAAAAAATGGACAGGAAGGAAAAAATAGAAAGAAACTAATATATCCTACCTACACTACCTCCAACTATTCTTACAGTTTACTCCATGAAGACCCCAAGGGGAGCAACAAAAAAGTAGTGCTTGAGGTAGTGCCCATTGGTGGTTAGTGTGAAATCTACTCCTTGTAGGTCTATTAGCTTGAAGGTGTTGTTTCCATGTGTCTCAGTAATTTGATAGGGACCTATCCAAAAAGATGTGAACTTCCAATTTTTACCTTTAGACTCAAAAGCCTTGTCCCAAATAAGAACTAAGTTTCCTTACCTGAACACCTTTATCTTTGATCGCTTATCAAACCACCTTTTCACTATGGTTTGGTGCTTGGTAAAATTAGTAAAAGCCTTTTCTCATGCATCTTCCATCTAGATAATATCAAGAAACCTTGAGCTTGGCAATTCCTAATCCTCCTTCATGTATTCCTACATGAATTTTTATGTTGGTAACTTGAGGGTGATGGGAAAGATGGGATCTTAGCCATACACCAACAAGAATGGAGATACCTTGAGATGCAGTTTGATTGTAACTCTATCTACCCAAAGGGCATACTTAAGTAGCTTATTCCATGTCCTAGGCTTATCTACTACAAACTTATTTATTACCTTTATCAAGTTCTTATTAGTTAATTTAGATACTCCATTACCTTGAGGATAATGGTTGGATGAGAACTTGAGAATGATGTTGTTGTGATATGCCCATTATGTCATTTCAATGGATATAAAATTAGATCCATTATCATATACTAGAGATATAAGTGTCCCAAATTTGGTGCATATGTTTTCCTTTAAAAAATTGATCACTACTTTAATTTATCTTATGTAGTAATCAGTAGCAGTTGGAATGTATTTGTGACTTTTTGATGAATTGGGGTTGATTATCCCCATGAAATCTAGTCCCCATTGAGCAAACGGTTTATCTACCATAACAAGTTGTATTGGAATGGCTACTTTAAATTCTTTCATGCTAAATACTTGACATGAATAACATTATTTGACATGCTTATGGGCATCCTTGAAGATTGTGGGCTAATAGTAACTAGATATAAGGATTTTATTATTTGTTGTCCTTCTAGATGGATGTCCACTTCCTAGCTTCTCATGAAATTTGATCATGATTTTAACTACTTATTCTTTAGATACACACCTCAAGTAAATGGCTTCAAAGTTATTGTACAACACTCCATCTTTAATCAAGTAGTTGGCTACCTTGAGTCTTAGGTATCTTATTTATTCCCTGGTTAACTCTATAGGACAAGTGCCATGTATGAGTAGATGGAGAATAGGATCATACCAATCATTGGACTAAAAAATCTACTATTCAACTTTCATGACACTTAGCTTGGGGTTAATATTGGAAATCAATTAAATTAGACTTTCACACCTTACCAATTTTGTAATCTTCATTTCAATGTCATATTATTGAAGCACAAACATCCACTTACTTCTCCTTTCTCCTAGCTCATTTTGACTTATCATGACTTTGGTGGTAGGGTCTGGTAAGATTGCATTTACCTTATTCCTAATAATGTAGTGCCTAAATTTTTTCACCACCTTAACTAATGCACATGCTTGGTTATCAATTAAAGAATAATTTAATTTAGTATTATTAAAGTTCATGCTCATAAAAGTAATTAGATGATCACATCCATCAATTTTATGAGCTAAAACTATAGCAATAGTAAGATCAGAAGCAAAGGAATAAAGGTAAAAATATTTGGAGAAGTCTGGACTTATCAAGATTGGAGCTTGTCTAATTGCCTCTTTGATGCCCTTAAAATCCTTCTTGGTTTATTTGTTCTAAGTGATTTTGATGTATTTCTTCAACATATCATTCAATGGCTTGATAATTTTTTCGAAGCTAGAAATAAACTTTCTTAAAAAATTAATTTTGCTGAATAATGATTTCATTTCTTTCCTACTATTAGGAGGCTCTATCTTAGATATAACTTCTACTCTTTAGGGTCTATAGAGATTCCCTCATTAGTGATAATGTGTCCTAATATTTTTCCCTTAGTAACATAAAAAATACTTTTATTTTAGTTGAGAGAAATCCCATACCTTCTGGACCTTCTAAATACCTATTGTAAATGCATTATGTGGTCTTCCCTATTCTTGGAAAAGATAGTCAGATCATCCATGTATATAATAATGCATTTACCTACCAAACCCTAGAAATCATGATCCATGGCCCTTTAGAATGTTATGCATACATTAATGAGTTTGAATGGCATTCTCTTGTAGGTAAATGTACCCCACTTGGTTGTAAAAGCAATTTTCATCATATCTTCTTTGTTCATGAGCACTTGGTTGTATCTAGAAAAACCATCAAGAAAGGACATCATATTAGAACTAGAAATAACCTGAATAACTTAGTCATGAGAGGACAAAGGATAATTATCATTCTTAGATGCCCTATTTAGATTTCTCAAATTAATACATAGTCTAATTTCAACATGTTTCTGCATGACTAGGACTAAATTAACAACCCAAGTAGGATACCTAATGGGAAATACAATCTTGGAGTCTAAATTTTTTTGGACCTCTCTATATATTAGTGGTTCTAAGACTAGGTTGGTAGGCCTCTGCTTTTGTCTAAAAGGTTTACAATTTTATTTTAAAGGTATGGTATGTGTGATGATTTTAGGATCAAAAATCTTCAAGTCATCATAGGACCATGCTATTATGTCCTTATACTTGGCCAAAAACTCTTTGGATTTTTCATTTTCAATGCTCATACATGTTATCCTAATATTACCTAGTAGAGGTTAATCTTGGGGCCCAAGATCAACTGCCTTGTAATCCTTCCCATTCACTTTAGGAATCCTAGTGTTCTCAAGTAGTTTATCTTGATCAAATAACCTTTCCAAGGCAATCATGCCTTTTGTAATTTTGTTTTCATTCAGCTAAATGACTTTGTTATTAAATATGTCATCTCCTTTGAGAGTATTCTCATTGGCCTCATCTATGACATAGGCCTCAAATGCTCCTAAGTTAGTTAAGAAATATATGATCTATTGGTCATCATTAAAAGCCTATAGATGGTTAATATTATCTAGGACCAAAGGGAATGGAACCAACTCAATGATAAGGTTTTTAGAATCTTAGTTTGGCATAATATTGGCTATAAATGAGGCAAGATCATCCACAAACTTGTTTTCTTCCCTAGGGATGGAAAAAAAATTGAAATCATTAAATGATTTGAGTAAATCCTAGCCTCTAAACTTATATCTCTTGAGATATGACAATTTACATTAATATTTACTCTGCACCTGATTAACTACAAGTTCTAAGTCACCATGCACTAAGAGATATTTAACCTTATGCTTAGTGATAAATTACAATCCTAGAATCAAAGCTTCATATTTTTAAAGATTATTAGTACAAGGAAACTAAAGTCTATAAGAAACTTTTAGTTCTTTCACAACATAATTGGTGATAAAAATTCTAGAGCCAGACTTACACCTAACACCATCAAAATGTAATTTCCATATTCTAGGAAAAGCATGAGGGGTTTTATCATTGCATACCTTATAAGTATCAAAAGTGTACACTCCTAATTCAGAGTCCACCATGTTAACCTCATCATAGTCCAACATGTTAACCCTTTCATTCCCAACATTATATTCAGTGATCGTATGCTTCATCCAATGTTCTCTTTCTACTCTAATTTGATCTAGGACTCCTTTCTAAGGCAACCATAAATGTGAACAGTCAGTGGATAGATATCAATTCAGGGCCTTTGTCCATTCTCTACTTAATAATTTCCCATAAACATTAGGAATGTCAACTAATTGGATATCAATAAACTATTAGACTCGAGGCTCAAAGGCAAGCTACATATGAACATTTAATAATTCCCTAATTACTTTGACTCTTGATTTATCTAATTGAGTAACAACTCTATCAAATTTAAAAAGAGTCAAGCCAAGTTGTTTACAAATACCTATAGGCATGATGTTTTTAGATGCACCAGAATCTAGTAAATAGTTATGCAAATTCTTACCAAACATTCTGACTATGAGCAGGAAAAGTGGGGATTCTATCTTAGCTTTATACATTACCATGTTGGCATTGCCTATTTTGGGTGGCTTGCCAAGATTTTTATATAAGGTCTCTTATAATAGGTCTTTTTATTCAATGATCTATGTCAATTCATGTAATGTGATGTTAGCCTTAATTTTATTCATGTCTTCCAAAATATTATACCCAGTCTTATTGGAATAATTAGATGCATCAGTACTATGCTTAGAAGTACTTCCCTTTGGAGGTTCTAGGTTATTATCTGAAGTAGTATCTAGAGGAGTGTTGAAGTTGTTTGGAGGGGTTAAATTAGTCAAAGGTTGCTTTTACTCCCTATTCCTTAGAGGGTAGGTCTTCTTCAGGAATTACTAAAAAGCATAAACTTCTTCAGGAATGTCATTAGGCTCATTATCTTCCTAGAAAGGGAAGTCAAACATCTCCACCATGAGAATCTGGTCAGCTGACTTAGATCCTGATATACTTACACCATTATATTATCAGGGATTACTTTAAAATTATCTAGATACTCTTTAAATGCTTCAAAAGCCTTATTCAATGCAACTTATTTCACCATGTTTATCCATGCAATGAAATCTACAATAATCAATTAAGGAAACATCAATAAGATTTATGTCCATTTTTTTCTTATCAACAAATGATTCATTATTCTTGTTGTAATAACTCTCATTATGGAACCTATTAGTTGGCCTATTACAATTTTGAAAATAAAAGTTTCTACCAAAACTTTCTCCAGTGTTGCCTACTTGGTTTTGTAATTGAAGGAAATCAGTGATTAGCTTTTGAACCATTTTAAAAATAGAATCATTCTCATTCTTGGGTGCCTTAGAATTATGAACTTGATTGTTATGAGTACTAGTGGTTAGTAATAAATCCTTTTGATCACTTGGATTAAATCCATTTGTAGTAGTGTTCAAGAATCTTAAGTTATGAGTAGGATGAGCATGACTTAAAGGTAATTGTTTCAAAGTTGGTATTTGGTTCAAGGCATGTATATTATGATTATTATTGGGGAAGATATTCAGAGTAGGAAAATGTGGGTTGACATTGGGAATAGAGTAAGCCATATAACCTTGGGGATGAAATTGATCATTGATGATCACTACTTTAGAATAGGCTAAGGCTAGAGTATTCATAGGTCCAACAATTCTCTTTATAAAAAGAAAGGTCATGGGATCCAAAGCATATTTATATATTTCTAGAGCCAAGCCATCATAGGGATTGTAAGGCTCTATGGTCTGGCTATACATTTATTGGAACCTATTATTAAATGCTCATATAGGTTTATTTGCATCCCTCTTAATTATGGTGAATTGTTGGTACAAGACACATGGACTAATAATTTTTCCAATTGATCAATGAAAATATTTTTAAAGCCATCCCAACTATTAATATAATTGTTAGGTAAATTAAGAAACCATTCATAATTATCTTATTTTAAATTAAAAGGAAATAACCTATATGCTACATCTTCATGAGTGACATTTAACAATCTCAAAGTAGATTTGAATGATTTAATATGTTCCTTTGCAGTTAAAATGCTACTAGGACTAAATATCGACAAATATTTCTTAAGGTTATGAGGAAGGTCTTGTACCACACCTGGAACATTTATTGAAGAGCCACCTAGCCAAGATATACCTTTATAAGGGTCAAACATAGGAACAACCTAAATTGGTGAAGTTGGAAAATATTTTGAAAGCCTGCGCTTACCCTGGTCTTGCCTAGCTCTTCTATGGACTTCTAATTCAAACAGAAGTTCCCTAGTCTTTGAACGTGACCTTGTTCTAATTCTTGGCAATTCTATCTTGATAAATTTGAATCCTATTTGAAATAATATGTGTCAAATAAATCTTTACAAAGGACAAGGATTAGACTTGCACATTAAGCAAATTTTGCAAAGATTCATATAAAGAACAATAATGGACTGATATTTAACTAAATTAGCTCAAAGATGTATCCAAATACATAAGTATAAATTAAATTTACATGTTCAAGTCCAAATAAAATAAAATTTTCAAGTAATTTATATATTTTTTATCAAAATAGCTATTACTAACCTCAAACCTGTTGAATTCATAATTCTAAAGCTATCTTTACCATGATTCAACATGTCTTCAAAGAATGTCAATATTTGTCTAAATAAGCACAAACACCAGTTTGAAATCATGAGGATCACAAACCTTTACATAATTATGCTAAAAAACAAAAATAATAGAGTGATCTTTAAACAAAATTCACAAAAACTAGTAAATATACTAAAAATTTACAAAGTTTTATTGAGGGCCTTCCTTCTAGTGCTAGTGAAGCTCCTCCTGTAAATGCATAAATGTGTACCATAAGTGCCTAGATTGTTTAAGAAATAATTCTGATTTTATAATTCTTAATAACTTAATGCATGAATTATAGGTTGGGATAATTTTGTTATCTTTGATGGAACAGAGGTAAAACAAGTGTTTATTTCAAAATATTTAAAATATTTGGTTGTTTGGGAGCCACAGTGGACAAATAGCATATCTATGTAAAATATGCAGTATACTATGTTATTAATAGTTAATTATAATAAAAAAATAATATAATAACTAATATAAGATGGGTATTTACAATGATAATTAGACTAAAGTGATCTACTTACAAAAGATCAAAAGGAAGGGTAGGGCAGAAAGAGATATTGTTGATCTTCATTCCAAACATCATGAAAAAGTTTAGATTTCATCTAGACATGCACTTAACCAATATATAACATGAATTATAATAAGATAAAATAATTTTACACATTAATAAATATTATAAGGAAGGTGGAAATAATACAAATAAGAACTAGGTTCAATTTAAATATTTACCCTACTGGTAAATAACAATAGCCCAATGGTAAGAAGGGTAATAAAATGAAATCAACCTAATGAATTTCAGTCAACCTATCATTGACACAAGTTGAAAAATATAAAATTAAAGGTACACACCAATAATTCATGATAACCATTCAATTCTAGAAGTAATAACAAGCAAGTGAGAGAGAAACCATGATAGAAAATATATAGGTAAATACTAGACAATCTTTGCAGAATTCTTTGTTTGTATTGTTTGCTCCAAGTTTATAAAGTAATTTTGGCTCTAATAACTCACTCCTATTTTAAAAATGAAAATAATCCTTGTATATAATGCAAGGAAGTATGTTTTTTAGTCATATCCAATTACAAGTGTACAAGTGTAAGGACAATTGTCCTTTCTACAAAAGTTCTAGAATAGACTAAACTTTTCCAAGTAGACTGACCTATAGGAAATGTCCTTACAAGTTGCACATATATTTAAAAAAAAGAATATTCTATTTTAAAAATATTATAAAGTTCTATAAAATAATATTTATAACTAACTTAAGGTCCCTATGTTGATGTAGTTCCATATTTTTGCTGAAGAATCTTCATCCTATAGTGTTGCTCATTGATGAATTGGGGTCAACAACAAGTTTCAGGAAGAAATCCTTTCCATGATATTTTATGTCTTTGATTTCCTTCTCAAATTTATATATTTCTTGCTTTATACCATTGGCATCTCCATTTTTCTCTTCAGATGATAGAAGTATGCCCATGATCCTCTTATTATCATCCACTATTTGACCTTGCCCCTGGATTCTCACCTCCTACATAAACTGAAAGGTCTTGTGCTTGAATTATTTATCAATTATAAGACCTAATGAGCTGAGGGATGTGGGTTCCTTAATCAAAATATCTAAGATATGCAACATTCCATCTTCCTGCTAATTAAAATCCTTGGCTAGGTCCTCCATTCATTTAGACTAGTTGCTTAAGGCTTCAATCTTGTCTACCAATATAGCCATATCCATATTCAAATATGCTAAGATGATAGTCCTAAAATCAAGGATTAGGTTCTTGGTCAAGGCCTTGATTAAGTCTTTCATTTTATAGATTGAATCTTGCCATTAGCCAACTTGGCCTATAACCTTAGTGATTTTCTTCTCCATCGCTCCCTGCCTGGTTTTGATTGCCTTCAAATAGTTAAACATGTCAGTCTAAGTGTCCTAAAAATTCCTAAATCTATCTTCATGGACCGGTAAGACATCAACTTCCTTTAGATTATTATTTTTCTATAATAGGCCCTTGATCACGGTTTGTAACTACTAAGATTGGATTTGGGCTACATCAAGGATCTTTTCTTCCAATATCATGTCTTCTCCTAGATTTTGGCCTTTAATAGGGGTAAACCTTATGAATGGATCTATATTTTGGAGGGTGAATTCCTCACCTCTAACTATGGCCCTCTTTTCAATCACTCTTTCCAAACTGGTAGTCTCTAGATTAAACTAAAGTCCTACTGATGATTGAGTCACTTTTGGAGCTTTTAGAGTTTCTATTTGTGTACTACTTGACTCTTCTAGAGCCATAAAACTTTGTTCTTCTTTTTGTAAAGACACAATCCATTGCTTAAGCTCATCATGCAAAATTATATTAATAGACTTTGTTATTTCCCAAGGATGGTGTAGAGCAGGAACTTTTTGTAATTTTACATATAAAAACCATTCAGGGATGGTTGGGCCTTGTAATACATTCTCTTCACTAAAGATGTTGACCTCAATGAAAGGATGAGTGAAGGTTAGTCTAGGTTTCTTCTTTATTACTGGAACTAATGGTAGGTCAAATTTCCTCTTATTGACACTAATTGGGACTAAACCCAAAGCCATTTCCTTCCCCTTCTCCTTCTCTGATTCCTCAGTCTAAGCTTATTCTACTTGGGCATTCTCCTCAATAAATTGATAAGCACTAGCTAACATCTGTAGTGCATCTTATACTATTTCACTAGAATCCAATGATACTACATCAATGAATTTAATTGGTGACCCCAGTTATTTAGGTTGGGCTAAAGATGATGCCACCTCACCAAGTCTCCTTTCTTTAGGTCTTTGTTCAACATGTGCCCCAGGTTTTTGGATCTTTATTTTTGATTATGGCTATGTGGTAAAATATCTAGAGGATTGGCTCCCAAAGAAATGGTACTACCTTCATCCCATCTACCATATATCATCACTTGGATTCTACTATCTCATCAATATAGCCTCTAGGTTGATGTTTTACTTTTTAAATCTTGCCAAGACTTTGATGAAAGATGATGCCTTTATGTATATTGATTCATAGACACTAGGAAGATGTTCATATGACATACTTATCATTTTTTATTTCAAATGCCCCATTACCCTTCCTGAGGGATCCCACTATCTTAGTTCATCATGTTGTAGTTTGAAAGAGGCTCTATGTCTAAAAGTAGCCTCAATATTGTCCCATTTATAAAATACAGTCCTACTAATGGTCATGAGTAGGGTATACAATAGTCCATCTTGATTTTACACATGCCATCTATACCATTACACATCTAGTATGCTACCTCTTACTCAACTAACTTGTTTGGAATATGGATTGGTAGCCTAATTAGAGTGCATTGGGTCCCCTCAATCTTGATGATTGTGCAATCTAGGTAAAACCATGTGTCATCAATGTATTTAATTAAATTTTTGACCAAAATACTAATTCTTTCCATTGGGTTTCCAATTATGGCCTTAATTAATCTTGGATAGACATAATCATAGATGAAATGAATGTGGTCCATGTACTTGAATATGTGTAACTTTGAGTAGAATTGGGATACTATTTATGTCCCTTCAAGTGACCATCCTCTAAACTTATGGATCTTCGTAGTGGTAAGGAGAGTATCTAATAGGTAGGACATCATGTAAAACTGGTTCTTAGTCCTCTTCTTGACTATATAAATCTGCCTACACAAAGATGTGCTAATAACCTCACCAATGGGAGGGGGTGAGGTCCTTATCAACCATAAAATATACCAAGGGCACCTAAATTCTATTAACGTAAGTGGTGGTTGGATCTCCACATAACCTATTCATTAAATTCATAATTATTCTGATCCTAGGTCAGAATTAGCTAATAAGGATTTTATTATTAAGATAAAAAGGCTTGACTTCCAGAGTATAGCCATGGAGTGATGATAGTTTTGACATAATTATTATTAGCCCATTCATTTATTATGTCTACATATACTTGGGGATTGTGCAACTTATATTATTTCTTAAAAGTAATGGAAGAAATATAAGCTACAATTTTATGAGTGTGTTCATTGACCAACATGCCCATTTTAATATTACAATCTTTGAAAATAAGGGAGAGAATATATATGTAGTGAAGTACCTCTAGTTTTGTTACAACATGATAGGGGCATGTAATTTGAATGGTAACCACATTTTAGTACCTCATTTTGATTGATGCATTATTCTTATATTCCTTGGTGATGGTAGGTAGTTCCTCAATCATCTAGAAAAACTTGGACCATTATTATCTCCTATGTTTAAAGCTAATGTGTCAAATTTTATATCCTTGAGGATTCTCCCCTCTATGTTTGAGGTCAAATAGAGCTCTATACCTTCTCTAGGTTGTTTTCTAGCTACCATGGCTATGAGTTTGTTCAACTTGCTCATTGGTGGTCTACAGTTCGATCTTAGGTCAATTTATACTTGCTCAGATGATGATTCACTTACTTATACTTGATTATGATCA
Source organism: Torreya grandis (assembly GCA_037957365.1). Classification (NCBI taxonomy): domain Eukaryota; kingdom Viridiplantae; phylum Streptophyta; class Pinopsida; order Cupressales; family Taxaceae; genus Torreya; species Torreya grandis. The sequence goes on along the minus strand of JARHVA010003209.1, from coordinate 2,079,993 downwards.
ATTTAGGAAAGAATTAGGGATTTTGTAGATGTTAGGGATTTTATATAGATTTAATGGTGGTGGCTATTTACACTTAAGTGAGTTTTGTGCCTTATATTTTCATTCGGATAATGTATTTATACCTTCACTTTTCTGAGCCCATAAAATCTTTGGATTTGGTGTTTTATGCTTATGTGGAATCCCTATGCCATATGCATGGTTATTTCATGGTAAATTACTCATTTTTTTTTAAAAACATGACTATTTCCCTTTAAAAATCCACTTTTATCTCACACTATTGGATTATTTTGCATGGATCAATGTTGCTCATTAATCTCAATCACAATATTTGAATGCCATTAGTTATAATATGTATTTGGTCCCAAGGTCATGCCATTTTGTGGTCTCATGGGCCTCATAAGCTCCATTTAAATGTCTTTATTGATCTTTCAATGTTTGATCTAGTAGGTACAAATCAACACAAGCCATTAATATTCGAAAGGTACTCAGACTTTAATGTGTACTAGGCCCTAAGGTTGTGCCACTTGGTAGTATTGATAGCCTTATAAGCTATGTAACCTCTTAGCTAAGTTAGTTAATGCACTTTTTCCATGTGTAGTCTCATGTTTTTTCATCTCTATTTCAAATTCCACCCTTGTTTTGCACTATTTGATCCAACTCTTCAAGTGAACATGCATGATTGGATCTTGATCTGATGGGTGAGTCATCATTGGATATTCATTATTTCTTGGTTACAACCATGACACTTGTCACCTTCTTTCCATCTTAGGACATCATTAAAATTTTGACTAGCCACTATCCATCAGACTAATCTTTCCCAAGCAAATGCACGTCATTGATCCTATAAAGATGCAAACTATCTAAGTTAGGCTCAAAAAAATGCATAGGTCTTAGGATAGGATCTTAAGACTAAGGCATTTTATTTATGTTAATAACATGAACATGAACCTTAGGATCTTAGGACTAAGGTCTTTTATTTATGTTAATAACATGAACATGAACAATGCAAATTTAGGGTAAGGCCTTAGGATAAGTTATAACATAGTAAAAGGGACCACTCATTCATGGGATATAAAGGGACCAAACACAAGTTTTTAGATCAAGGTTTGGTCATGTTGAAAAACATGACTTAAGCCTTAGGGTAAAAATTTGGCTAAGTCCATGGCAATTATAATTATTTCCACATAAATTTGAATTCAATTAGAAGGGATCTAGGTCAAAATATTAGGCTAATAAAAGGTCCGTTTTGACATTTGAAGCATCAAAACCCTAAGCATGTTCATTCCCAAATGAGATTATATTGATCCTGTAACACATGCAACAAGTTTTAGTAATATTGGAAGGGGTGAAACCATGATCATCTAAAATTATGTCTATTAATCCAAGAAAAATTGGTTCCTGTAAATAATATGAAATATCAAAGTTAGGGCTCAGGGAACATGTCAAGCTAAATTTAAAGTCTTAGATTAAAATTTCCATGAAAATAAAACCTTTTAATTTAAATTCTTGAGCTAGGTTTAAAACATATTAAAGTGACCCCACAGATAAAAGAAACATGGCATAGTATTTAAGTCTAGGTCTATATCTCAATAAAAGGGACCCTATGATTGGTGTCCTAGTTTGATTTCAAGCTGTTAGGTTCTATAAGAGAAAACAAGCTTTGTTAAATGATGATCCATGAAGTTGAGCAAGATTGGTTTCTATATACATTGAGCACGAAGGTCATTCCACTTGGCATCCCCATGGGCTCTCTATACTCTACATTGTCAATCTATGTAAACTCATGCTTTCACCATGTAGTGACACATTATTTGGTTTGAGTTATTTTAAAAAGTCAATGTCTATATCGGACCATTAGATTTACTTTATCTAGGTGAGTGTGTATCATCAAATCTTGTTCCAAGGGGTGGGTCACCAGTGGCTGATCACTATTCTATATAACATGATTAAGATGCATGTCATCACCACATTTTCTTTGGGATCCATTGAAACCTTGAATCAATATGCACCATTAGATCCATCTTTCTTGAGCAAGCATGGGTCATTGATCCTATAGACAAACACAATGTTTAAGTCAAGCTCAAGGATATATAGAACCTAGAATAAGGTTTTGGACTAAGGTTTTAATCATATTAATAAATATAAATTAAAGCTTTAGGCCATTGTCTTGAGTTAAGCTTTGACATAATAACATGACCCTAAAAATAATAATGTTAGACCATTCTAAGATAAAATGGGATGATGGGATGATATAAAATAGATCCAAAATATAATTTTAGACTAAGGTTTGGTTGTGTTAAAACCATGACCAAATATTAGTATAAAAATTATACTAAGTCCATAGTATTTTTAAAGTGTTCCCATGTAAATTGTTCTTACCAATTTTTAATTTGGTCTGAAAGAATGTATGCTAGGGTTTATTGAAAAAGGGTTTGAAGAAGTTTTAGATATGGATTTAACTTTACTTTATACAAATTAAAAGATAGTAAAATGCTAAATTATGATTAAACTATTAAATTCAAACATAGCTCATTCAAGAAGGGCTTCGTCAAACTTATAACTTGAAATATGAAGAACAAATGTTAGCAAACTTAGACAAGGTTAAACTAGAGACATGAACAAATAAGCCAACCAAGTGAAGGTGTGGATGATCCTCAAATACAAAAGATGTGCAATCATAATATTAGCACTTTGGTTAAGTAACTTTTCAATTATAAATTACAAATTTGCATAATTTGACACAAGGTCCCCCTTTTTTAGAAATGAGGGTATGTTGACCTCAATAAATGGAAAATTCTAGGGAAACATAGAAATATGTTAGAATTCAAAGACTCTAGTTAAAAAAAATAACTAGATTGCTTACTCCACTTGATTAGTGCCATTATCAATATTAGTTCATGGTTAAAACAAGTCTTGTACCTACAAAATTAGGATCAAACATCAAAACCTAGCCATGTTGTGTGTGTGTGCTTTGATTTTACTTACTATTTTCCATGGGATTTAGGGAACAACTTCTACATTTCATGAATTTAACCATTAACTTTGACTTATAACATATTTGGATATCCATAAGAAAACTATGCTTTATCTCAAGGAAGGTTTGGGCATTGCTCTATTGCTAGCCAAGCATCCATATTCCCGATGGAGTTGCTAACATCACCTTTACTTTGAAAGTTTTTTAATTTTGTAATAAGCTCTTATTTTTGTATTTTTAGAATATTTTATCTTTCTAGAAAAGGTTAGGAACAAGGTCAGCCAGGTTTAGGGATTTGATCAAATGTTTGATCCTTAGAAAATTACCCGAGGTTGTAACTTTTATCACAGGTAAGGATTTTATTAAGTGCAAGCATGACTGTGTTTTAATAATTTAAACTTTCATCCCATATGTGTAATATTTATTAAAACCAAGCTTAGATCAAAACAAGGTTTAAAACCTTATGAAACAACCAACCTACCCATTAGTCCTTACAAGTTTCTCTAAATTCTAACATGAAGCTCATATTTCAAACCTATGGTCATAATATGCTTAAGATTCATACCTACATTTTTGAACTATGGAGTTCTCAAGTATTTAAGTGAATTTTGAGCCAAAGGCTATCTAGAAGGATTATTATAAGAAAGGAACAAGATAGATAAAGAAAACATACAAATGGAAAGCAAAAAAATAGAAAGCAAAGGAAAAATAAACAAATATATACAGACGTTATGTACAAACACGGGACATGAAGGAAAGAATAGAAAGAAACTAATCTAGCCTACCTACACTAACTATAACTATTCTCATAGTTTACTCTATGAATAAGCTAGGGGGAATATAAAAAAATTAGTGCTTAAGGTACTGCCCATTGGTGGTCAGTGTGAACTCTATTCCTTGTAGGTCTATCAGCTTGAAGGTGTTGTTTCCTAGTATCTCAGCATTCTGATAGGTACCTATCCAAAAAGTTGTGAACTTCTCATGTTTTCATTTAGGCTCAAAAGCCTTGTCCCAAAGAAGAACTAAGTCTCCTTACCTGAACACTTTTATCTTTGATCTCTTATCAAACCACCTTTTCACTATGGTTTAGTGCTTGGTAAAATTAGTAAAAGCCTCTTCTCATGCATCTTCCATCTAGATAATATCAAGTAACCTTGAGATTACCAATTATTGATCCTCCTCGATGTATTCCTACATGAATTTATATGTTGGTAATTTGAGAGTGAGTACTCTGAATATCTTAGACATACACCAAAAAGAATGGAGATGCCTTGAGAGCCTACTTGATTCTATCTCTATCTACCCAAAGGGCATACTTAAGTAGCTTATGCCATGTCTTAGGCTTGTCTACTGTATACTTCTTTATTGCCTTCATCAAGTTCTTATTAGTTGATTCAGATACTCCATTACCTTGAGGATAATGGTTGGATGAAAACTTAAGAATGATGTTGTTGTCATATGCCCATTCTATCATTTTAATGGATATAAAATTAGATCCATTGTCATAGACTAGAGATTTAGGCGTCCTAAATCTGGTGCATATGTTTTCCTCTAGAAAACTAATCACTTCTTTGGTTTTGCACTATTTGGTGGCCACTAAATTAGTCCATATTTTGTGGTTTTCAGTAGTAGTTAGAATGTATTTGTAACCTTATGATGAATTGGGGTTAATTATCCTCACAAAATCTAGTCCTTAATGAGCAAAAGGTTTATATACCATAACAAGATGTAGTAGCATGGCTACTTTAAGTTTTTTCATGCTGAAGACTTGACATGAATGGCATTACCTTACATGCTTGTGATAATCCTTAAATATTTTGGGCCAATAGTAACCAACTCTAAGGATTTTATGTGTTATTGTCCTTCGAGATGGATGTGCACTTCCCAGCTTCTCATAAAAAGTGCTCATGATTTCAACTACTTCTTTGGATACACACCTCAAGTAAATTCTTTTAAATTTATTCCTTTACATCACTCCATATTTGATCAAGTAGTGGGATGAATTGAGTGTTAGGGATCTTCTTTTATCCTTGGTTAACCCTGCAGGACAAAATCCATTGATGAGTAGATGGATAATAGGATCATACCAATCATTGGATTGAAAAATTTATTATTCAACTTATATGACACTTAGCTTGGGGTTAATATTGGTAATAAATTGAATTATACCTTGGAACCTTACCAATTTTTTAGTCTTCATTTCAATGTCATATTCCCGAAGCATAGACATCCACTTACCTCTCCTTTCTCCTAACTCATTTTGACTTAGCATGACCTTGGTGGCCTAGTCTGGTAAGATTGCATGCACCTTATTCCTAAGAATGTAGTTCCTAAATTTATTCACTACCTTAAATAATACACATGATTGCTTATCAATTAAATAATAATTTAACTCAAAATTATTAAAGTTCATGCTCATGAAAGCAATTGGATGATCACATCTATCAATTTTATGAGTTAAACATGCAACAATTGTATGATCAGAAGCAAAAGAATAAAGGTAAAAATATTTGTTGAAGTCTGGACTTATCAAGACTGGATATTGTCTAATTTCCTCTTTAATGTCCTTAAAAGCCTTCTTGGTTTATTCATTCCATGTGATTTTGACATCTTTCTTCAGCATATCATTCAATGGCTTGACAATTTTTGCAAAGCTAGAAATAAACTTTCTTACAAAATTAATTTTGCTAAATAATGATTTTAGTTCTTTCCTAATATTAAGAGGCTCTATCTTAGATATAAATTATATTCTTTCAAGGTATATAGATATTCTCTCCTTAGTGATAACATATCATAATAGTTTTCCATCAGTAACATAGAAAATACTTTTCTTTTGGTTGAGATAAATTCCATGCCTTATGTACCTTTCAAATACCTATTGCAAATACATGATGTGGTCCTCCATATTCTTGGAAAAGATAGTTAGGTCATCCATGTATATAATAATGCATTTAACTACCAAACCTTAGAAAGCATGATCCATGTCCCTTTATAATGTTTCCCCTACATCCATCAGTTTGAATGGCATCCTTTTGTAGGAAAATGTACCCCACTTGGTTGCAAAAGTAGTTTTCATCCTGTCTTCTTTGTTCATGAGCACCTGGTTGTATCTATAGAAACCATTAAGAAAGGACATCATAGCAGAACTAAAAACAACCTGAATAACTTATTCAAGAGAGGGCAAAGGATAATTTTATTTCTTAAATGCCCTATTTAGATTTCTAAAATCATTACACAATATTATTTCACCTTTTTTCCTCCTAACTAGGACTAACTTATCAACCCAAGTGGAACACCTAACAGGAAATACAATCTTAACATCTAATAATTTCTTGACCTCTCTGTATATTAGTGGTTATATGACTAAGTTGATATGCCTCTACTTTTGTCTAAAAGGTTTACAATTTTCTTTTAAAGGTATGATATATGTGATGACTCTTGGATCAAAAATATTCAAGTCATCATAGGACCATGCTATTATGTCCTTATAATTGGCCAAAAACTCTTTGGATTTTTCATTTTCAATGCTCATACATGCTATCCTAATATTAACTAGTTGAGGTTGATCTTGGGGCCCAGGATCATCTACCTTGTAATCTTACCCATTCATTTTGGGAATCCTATTGTTCTCAACTAGTTTATCTTGATCAAATAACCTCTCCATGGCAATCATGCCTTTTGGAATTTTGTTTTCATTTATTTGAATGACTTTGTTATTAAATCTATCATCTCCTTCAAGAGTATTCTCATTGGCCTCATCTATGACATGGGCCTCAAATGTTCCTAAGTTAGTTAAGAAATATAGGATCTATTAGTCATCATTAAAAACCTGTAGATGGTTTATATTATCTAGGATCAAAGGGCATGGAACCAACACAATGCTAAGGTTTTGAGAATATTGGTTTGGCATAAGATTGGCTACAACAAAGGCAAGCTCATCTGTAGCCTTGTTTTCTTCCCTAGGGATGGAAATAATGTTGAAAGCACTAAAATATTCAAGTAAATCCTAGACTCTAAACTTATATCTCTTGAGATATGATAATTAACATTAATATTTACTCTATACCTGATTAACTATAAGTTCTGAGTCACCATGTAACAAGAGATCTTTAACCTTATGCTTAATGTCAAATTGTAATACTAGAATCAAAGCTTCATATTTTGAAAGATTATTAGTACAAGGAAATTGAAGTCTATAAGCAAATTTTAGTTCTTTCCCAATAGGATTGGTGAGAATAATTCCTACTTCAGACCTAGAATTACACCTAGCACCATAAAAATGTAATTTATATATTCTAGGCAAAACATGAGAGGTTATTGAATTACATCCCTTAGAAGTATCAAAAGTGTACACTCCTAATTTAGAGTCCACCATGTTGACCTCATAATAGTCCAACATGTTAACCCTTTCATTCACAATACTATATTTAATGATCATATGTTTCATCTGAGGTTCTCTTTTTACTCTGATTTGATTTGGGACTCCTTTCCAAGGCAACCATAAATACAAATAGTCAATGGATATATATCCATTTAGGTACTTTTTCCATTCTCTATTAACAATATCACATAAACATTAATAATATCAACTAATTGAATATCAATGAATTACTAGACTTTATGCTTAGAGGCAAGCTACATATGAACATTTAATAAATACCCAATTACTTTGAATTTAAATTTATCTAATTGAGTAACAAATCTATCATATTTAATAGGAGTCGAGCCAAGTTGTTTAAAAATACCTACATGCATGATGTTTGTAGATGCACTAGAATCTAGTAAACAATTATGAAAATTCTTACCAAACATTCTGATTGTGAGCAGGACAGGTGGGGATTTTAACTTAGCTTTGTACATTTCCAAGTTGGCATTGTCCATTTTGGGTGGCTTGCCAAGATTTTTAGATAAGGACTCCAATAACAGGTCTATTTACTTGGTGAACTATGTCAATTCATGTAATGTGATGTTAGCTTAATTTTCTTCATGTCTTCCACAATATTATACTCAGTCTTATTGGAAGAATTAGATGCATCAGTAATATGCTTAGAAGTAATTTTCGTTAGAGTTTATATGTTATTATCTAAATTAGTATTTGGAGGAGTGTCAAATTTGTTTGGAAGGGTTGAATTAGTCAAAGGCTACTTGTGCTCCCTATTTCTCAGAGGGTAGGTCTTCTTAAGGAATTGCTGAAAAGCATGGAATTCTTTAGGAATGTCATCAAGCTCAATATCTTCCTAGAAAGGGAAGTCAAATGTCTCCACCATGAGATCTTGGTCAACTAACTTAGATCCTGATGTACTTACACCATTATATTTGTTAGGGATTAATTTAAAAGTATCTAGTTCCTCTTTAAAATCTTTGAAAGCCTTGCATAATTCAATGCAATCTATTTCACCATCTTTAGCCATGTAATAAACTCTACAGTAATAAATTAAGGCAACATCAATAAGATTTATGTTCATGTTTCTCTTATCAGTAGATGATTCATTATTTTTGTTGTAATAACTGTCATTATGAAACCTATTAGTTGGCCTATTAAACTTTTGAAAAGAAAAGTTTCTACCAAAAGTTTCTCCAGTGTTGCATACTTACTTTTGCAACTGAAGGATATTAGTGCTTAGATTTTGAACCATTTTTAAAATAGAATAATTCTCATTCTTGGGTACCTTAGAATTATGAACTTGATTGTTATTAGTGTTTGGCACTAAATCCTTTTGATCACTTGGATTAAATCCATTTATAATAGTGTTAAAAAATCCTAAGTTCTGAGAGGATGAACATGACTTAAAGGTAATTGGTTCAAAGTTGGGATTTGGTTCAAGGTGGTATATTTTGATTGTTATTGGGGAAGATATTCAAACTAGGCAAATGTGTGTTGACATTGGGAATATAGTAATCCATCTGACCTTGGGGTTGAATTTGATCATTGATGATCACTACTTTTGAATAGGCTAAGGCTAGACTATTCTTAGGTCCAACACTCTCTTTATAAAAATAGAGGTCATGGGATCCAACGCATCTTTATATATTTCTAGAGCCAAGGCATCATTGGGATTGTAAAGGTCTATGGTCTGGCTATACATTTATTGGAACCTAGCATTAAATTCTCTTATAAGTTCATTTGCATCCCTCTTGATTGTGGTGAATTGTTGGTACAAGACACATGGACTAATAATTTTGTGAATTGATCAATGAAAAAATTGTTAAAGTGATCCCAACTATTAATATAATTATTAGATAGATTTAAGAGCCATTCATAGGTAGCTTCTCTAAAAGTAAAAGGAAACAACCTACATGCTACATATTTTATGAGTAACATTTAACAATCTCAAAGCAGTTTTGAATGACTTAATATGTTACTCTACAGTTACAATGCTACTAGGACTAAATATCGACAAATATTTCTCAAGGTTATGAGGAAGGTCATGTACCACACTTGGCACATTTATTGAAGAGCCACCTAGCCAAGCCATACATTGATAAGGATCAAACACAGGAACAAATTGAATTGGTGAAGTTGGCAAATATTTTGAAAGCCTATGCTTACCTTTGTCTTTCGTAGCTCTTCTATGGACTTCTAATTCAAACAGAAGTTCCCTAGTCTCTAAACATGACCTTGTTATGATTATTGGAAATTCTAGCTTGAGAACTTTGAATCCTATTTGAAATATGATGTGCCAAATCAATATTTACAAAGGAAAAAGATTAGACTTTCCCATTAAGCTAATTTTATAAATATTAATATAAATAACAATAATAGACTGCAATCTTTAACTAAATTAGCTCGAATATGTATCCCAGTACATAGGTGTGAATGACCTTTACACGTTCAAGTCCAAATAAACTCAAAATTTTAAAGTTTTTATGAATATTTGATCAAAATAGCTATTACTAACCTTAAACTCATTGAATTCATAATTCTAAAGCTATCTTTACCATGATTCAACATATGCCTTCAAAGAATGTCAATCTTTGTCTAACTAAACACAAAGACTAGTCTAAAACTATGAGGATCACCAACTTTTACACAATTATGATAAAAGAAACACAAATATGCAAAGAATAGAGTGATCTTTAAACAATTTTTTCAAAAAATAGAAAATATACTACAAATTTACAAATATTTATTCAGGGCCCTCCTTCTAGCATTAGCAAGCTCCTCCTGATAATGCCTTAATGTGTACCACATATGCCAGAGTGTTTAAGAAAGACTTCTCATTTTATAATTCTTAATAAATTAATTCATAAGTTATAGGTTGTGATAATCATGTTATCTTTGATGGAATAAAGGCATAACAAGTGATTGTTTCATAATATTTATAATATTTGGTGGTTGGGAGCCACCGTCCCCAAATAATAGATCTATGTAAAATATTTAGTATTTTATGCTAATAATAGTGAATTATTATAAAAAAAATCTAAGAACTAATCTAAGATAGATATCTACAATGACAATTAGACTAAGGTGATCTAGTTACAAAAGAGCAAAAGGAAGGGCAGGGTAGAAATAAATATTGTTGATCTTCATTCCAAACATCATGGCAAAGTTTGGATCTCATCTAGACATGCACTTAACCAATGTATAACATGAAGTATCATAAGCTCAAATCCTATTACACATCAAGAAATCTTCTAAGAAAGGTGGAAATAATGCAAATAAGAACCAGGTTCAATTTAAAAATTTACATTGTAGGCAAACGACATTAGCCCAAATGAAATAAGGGTAAGAAAATGAAATCAACCTAAGGACTTTCAGTCAACCTAGCATTGGCACAAGTTGAAAAATCTAAAATTAAAGGTGAATACCAAGAATTCATGAGAACCATTCAAATCTGGAAGTAAGAACAAGCAAGTGAGAGAGAAGCCATGATAAAAAATATACAGACAAATACTGGACAATCTTTGCATAATTCCTTGCTTGTAATGTTTGCTCCAAGTTTACAAAGTAATTTTGGCTCTAAGAACTCCCTCATCTTTTAAAAATGACAAAACTCCTTTTATATAATGCAAGGAAGTATGTCAGTTAGTCATATCCAATTAAAAGTGTATAAGTATAAGGACAACTATACTTTCTACAAAATTTTTAGAATGCACTAAACTTTTCCAAGTGGACTGACCTATAGGCAATGTGATTACAAGTTGCACATGCATTTATAAAAAAATATTCTATTTTAAAATATTAAAAAGTTCTATAAAAGAATATTTCTAACTCGAGGTCCCTATGTCGATGTAGTTCCCTCTTTTTGCTGAAGAATCTTTATTATAGTGTTTCTCATTGATGAACTGGAGGTCAACAATAGGTTTTAGGAAGATCTCCTTTCCATGATCTTCTAAGTATTTGAGGTCCTTCTCAAATTTATATATTGCTTGCTTGATACCCTTGGCATCTCCCATTTTCTCTTTAGATGATAGAAGTAAGCCTATGATCCTCTTATTATCATCTAATTATTGACCTTGCCCCTATATTCTCACCTCTTGCATAAATTAAAAGGTCTTGTGCTTGAATTATTCATTAATTATAATCCCTAATGAGTTGATGGATGTGGGTTACTTAATCAAACTGTGCAAGATATGTAACATTCCATCTTCTTGTTATTTGAAATCCTTAGCCAATTCTTCCATTCATTTGGACCAATTACTTAGGGCTTCAATCTTGTCTACCAATATGGCCATAGCCATATTGAAATGTGCTAAGCTGATAGTCCTAAAATTAAGGACTAGGTTTTAGGTCAAGATCTTGTTCAAGTCTTTCATTTGGTAGCTTGTAGCTTATTATTGGGCAACTTGGCTTGTAGCCTTAGTGATTTGCTTCTCCATCACTCCCTACTTGGTTCTAACTACCTACAAAGAGTTGAACATGTCAGTCATGGTGTCCTTAAACTTATTAAATCTATCTTCATGGATTGATAAGATGATAAATTGCTTCAAATTCTTGTTTTATTGTAAGAGGCCCTTGTTCATGGTTTGCAACCATTGAGATTAGGCGTAGGCTACATCAAAGATTGTTTCTTTGAATATTTTATCTTCTCTTGGCTTTTAGCCTTCAACAAGGGTTAGACCTATGAATGGATCTATCTTTTGGAGGGTGAATTCCTCACCTCTGACTATGGCCCTCTTTTTAATCACTCTTTCTAGACTATTAGTCTTTGGATTAAACTAAACTCTCATTGATGGTTGAGTCACTTTTGGAGGTTATAGAGTTTATATTTGTGTACTACTTGGCTTTCCTAGAGCCATCATCCTTTTTTATTCTTCCTTTTTCAAAACCATAATCCATGGATGAAGCTCATCATGCATAGTTATATTGATAGACTTTGTTATTACCCAAGGATGGTGCAGAGTAGGAACTTTTTGCAATTTTCCATATAAAGACCATTCAGGGATGGTTGGGACTTGTAACACATTCTCTTCACTAAAGATGTTACCTTAATTAAGGGATTAGTGAAGGTCAGTCTGGGTTTATTCTTTCTTTCAGTCTGGGTTTATTCTTTCTTGCTGAGACTAATACTAGCTCAACTTTCCTCTTGGGGACACTAACTAGCACTAAACCCAAAGCCATTTCCTTTCCATTCTCCTTATCTACTTCCTCAATCTAAGATTATTCTACTTAGGCATCTTCCTCCTCTAATTGATAAGAAATAGATAACATATGTAGTGCATCTTCTACTATTTCACCGAGATCCAATGCTACTACATTAATAAATTCAATTGGTGACCCTAGTTCTTTACGCTAGCCTGAAGATGATGCCACCTCACTAGGTCTCCTTTCTTTAGGTCTTTGTTCAACTTGTAACCCAGACTTTTGGATCTTTGTTTGTGATTATGGTTGTGTGTGAAAAGGTCTAGAGGATTGACCCCCCAACAAATGGTACTGCCTTGGTCCCATCTTTCATATATCATCACTTGGATTATTCTCTTTCACCAATCTGGCCTTTGGGTTAATGTTGTGCTTTTTTTAATCTTTCCAAGACTTTAGTGAAGGATGATGCCTTTATGTATATTGATTTATAGACACCAGGAAAAATTTCATATGGCACACTTATCATTTTTTATTTCAAATTCCCCATTACCCTTCTTGAGGGATCCCACTATCTTAGTTTATCATGTTATAGTTTGAAAGAGGCTCTGTGTCTAGAAGTAGCCTCAATATTGTCCCACTACTAAAATATAGTCCTACCAATGGTCATGGGTAGGGTATATACAACAATCCCTTTCTCTTACTTTTTCACATGCCATTTATACCATTACATATCTAGTATGCTACCTATTACTTAGTTAACTTGTTTGGCACATGGACTGGTAGCCTAAATGGGGTGCATTAGGTCCCCTCAATCTTGATGATTGTGAAATCTAGGTAAAACCATATGTCACCAATGGGTTCAATTGAATTTTTGACTAAAGGACTAATTCTTGCCATTAGGTTTTTAGTTATGGCTTCAGTTAAGGCTAGATAGACACAGTCATAGATGAAATGAATGTGGTCCCTGTACTTGAATATATGAAACTTTGAGTAGAATTCGGATACTATCTATGTCCCTTCAAATGACTATCTTATAAATTTATAGATCTTGGTAGTCTCAAGGAAGGAATATAATAGGTAGGACATCATGTAAAATTGGTTCTTAGTCCTCTTCCTGACTATGAAAATATGACTACACAAACATGTGCTAATAACCTCATCAATGAGAGGGGTGAGGTCCTTCTCAACCATAAAATATACCAAGGGCACCTAGATTTTGTTAAAATAAGTGGTGGTGGGATCTACACACAACCTGTTCATTAAAGTCATAATTATTTTGATCTTAGGTTAGAATTGGCTAATAAGGATGTTGTTATTGAGATGAGATAAGTCTTGATTTCCATAATATAGCCATGGAGTGAGGATAGTTTTTAGGTAATTTTTATTAGCCCATTCATTGATTGTTGTTATATTTATTTGGGGTTTGGGAAAATTATAGTAGTTCTCAAAATCAATGGAAGAAATATAAGCTACACTTTTATGAGTATGTTCATTAACTAGCATGCCATTTTCATTCTTACAATCTTTGAAAATAGGGCAAAGAACATCTATGTAGTGATGTACCTCTAGTTTTATCATAACATAATGAAGTCCTATCATTTGAATGGAAACCAAGTCATAGTAACTCCTCTTGATTGATGCATTCTTATCATCTTCCTTGGTGAGGGAAGGTAGCTCATCAATCATAGAGAAAAACTTATACCAGTTATTGTCTCACATGTTTAAAGATACTGCATCAAATTTCATATCCTTGAAGATTCTCCCCTTTATGTTTGAGGTAAAATAGAGATTTGTACCTTATTTGGCTTATTTTATAGCTACCATGGATGTGATTTTGTTCAACTTGCTCATTGGTGGTCTATAGTTTGATCCTGGATCAATTTGCACTTTCCCAGATGATGATTCACTTACTTAGACTCAATTGTGATCAATTTAGGATCAAATTATGGATTTTATAGATGTTAAGGATTTTATATATATTTAATGGTAGTGGTTATTTACACTTAAGTGAGTTTCATGCCTTAGATTTTTGTTCATATAATGTATCTATACTTTCATTTTTATGATCCCACAAAATATTTAGATTTGGCATTTTATGACTATGTGGCATCCCTATGACATCTATGTGGTGATTTCATTACAAATTACTCATTAGTGTTTAAAAACATGACCATTTACCTTTGAAAATATACTTTTATCTTGTACCATTAGATTATTTTTCATAGATCAATGTTTCTCATTGATCTCAATCCTGAGATTTGAATGCCATTGGTCACAATATTTTTTTAGCCCTTAGGTTGTGTCACTTGGTAGTCTTCTGAGCCTCTCAAGATCTATTGAAAAGTATTTATTGATCTTGCATTGTTAGATATATTAGGTATTAATCAATGTGGGCCATTGATCTTCAAAAGGTGCTTGGATTTTAATTTGTACTAGGCCCCAAGGTTGTGCCATTTGGCAGTCCTGTGGGATTTTTGAGCTTTGTACCCTATCAGTTGAGTTGGTTAGCATGATTTACCAAGTAAAAATCTTAGGTTTGTTTAGATATTTATTGAAAATTCTACCCTTATCTTGTACCATTTGATCCAACTCATTGAGTGAATGCACATTATCAAAACTTAATCTAATCAATGAGTCACCATTGGCTATTTGTTATTTCTTGGCTATAATTATGACACTTATCACCTTTTTTCCATATCAGAGACATCATTAAAATTTTGACTTTTCATGCTCTGTCAGATTAATATTACCTGAGAAAATACGTGTCATTGATCCTACAAAGATGTAAACTATTTAAGTTAGGCTCGGTAAATGCATAAGTCTCAGGATAGGATCTTAAGACTATGGTATTTTATTTATGTTAATAACATGAACCTTAGCATCAAGATTTTATGTTAAGTTTAGAGCATAATAAAATGAGACCCTATGAATAATAAAAAGACCTAGAATAAGGTTTTAACCTAAGGTTCCATTGTATGAATAAATATGATGAAAATTTAGGGTAAGGCATTAGGATAAGTTAGAACATAGTAAAAGGGACCATTCATTCATGGGATATAAAAGGAGCAAACACAAGTTTTTAGACCAAGGTTTATTCATGTTGAAAAACATGAATTAAGCCTTAGGGTAAAAAAATGGCTCAGTTCATGGCACTTATAATTGTTCCCACACAAATTTGAATTCAATTAGAAGGGATCTAGGTCAAAATATTAGGCTAGGGTTTTAATAATGGTTTAAAATATATCCAATGAATTTCAGACCAAAAGCTAATAAAAGGTCCATATTGACATTTGAAACATCAAAACACTAAGCATGTTCATTCCTAAACAAGATTCCATTGATCCTACAACACAAGTAACTAGTTTTAGTAACATTGGAAGGGGGGAAACCATGATCATCTAAAAACATGTCTATTAATCCAAGAAAATTTGGTTCCTAAAAATAATAGGAAATATTGAAGTTAGGGCTCAGGGAACATGTAAAGCTGAAGTTAAAGTCTTAGATTGAAATTTCCATGCAAATAAAACTTTTTAATCTAAATTCTTGAGCTAGGTTTAAAAAATTATAAAGTGACCCCAAAAAATAAAAAAAATAAGGCATAATATTTAAGCCTAGGTCTATGTCTCAATAAAACGAACCCTATGCTTAGTTTCCTAGTTTCATTTCAAGTTGTTAGATCTTACAGGAACAAACATACTCCATTATATCATGATTTTTAGAGTTGAACGAGATTGGATTTTATCTACATTAAACATCGAGGTCATGCCACTTAGTAGCCCCATGGGCTCTCTATACTTTGCATTGTCAATCTTTGTAAACTTGTGCTTTCACCACATAATGACACATTATTTGGTCTGAGTTCTTTTGAAAAGTCAATGTCTATCTCACACCATTATATTTACTTTATCCAGGTGAGTGTGTATCATCATATCTTGATCCGAGGGGTGGACCACCATTAGCTACTCATTATTATGTATAATGTGGTTAAGATGTGTGTCATCACCATGTTTTATTAATGAAACATGGCATAATTTTTAATCCTAGGTCTATGTCTCAGTAAAAGGGACCCTGTACTTAGTTTATGAGTTTGATTTCATGTTGTTAGATCTCATAGGGACAAACATGTTTCATTAGATTATGATCTATGGGGTTGAGTGAGATTGGATTCTATCTACATTGAGCCTTGAGGTTATGGATCTTGGTAGCCCCATGGGATCTCTATACTTTGCATTATCAATCTCTATAAACTAACACTTTCACCATGTAATGACACATTATTCAGTCCAAGTTTTTTTGAAAAGTTAATGTCTCTCTCGTATTGTTAATTTACTTTATCTAGGTGAGCACATATCATTAGATATTGATCTGAGGGGTGGGCCACCATTGAATACTCACTATTTTGTATAATATGGTTAAGATGTATGTCATCACAATGTTTGCTTTGGGCCCTATTGAAACCTTGACTCAATATGCACTATTTGATCCATCTTGCCTGAACAAGCATAGGTCATTGATCCTGTAGAAAAACATAATGTTTAAGTCAAACTTGAGGATATATATAACTTATACTAAATTTTTAGACTAAGGTTTTAATCATATTAATAAATACAAATTAAAGCTTTAGGCCAAAGTCTTGAGCTAAGGTTTAACATAATAACATGACCCTATAAATAATAATATTAGATCATGCTAAGATAAAAGGGGATGATGGGACTTGGGACATAAAGGATACCCAACATATAATTTTAGACTAAGGTTTGGTTGTGTTGAAAACATGATGAAGCCTTAGTATAAAAATTATACTAACTCCATAGTATTTTTAAAGTGTTCCCACATAATTTATTCTCACCAATTTTGAATTTGGTCCAAAAGAACCTATGCTAGGGTTTCTTGAACAAGGGTTTCAAGAAGTTTAGATATGTATTTAACTTGACTTTAAATAGACCAAAGGCTATTAAAGGACAAATTAGGATTAAACTATAAAATTTAGACACGGCTCATTCAAGAAGAGATTAATCAAACCTGTAGGCTAAAATATGAAGAAAAAATGTTAGCAAGCTCAGATAAGGTTAAACTAGAGCCATGAACGAATAAGCTAACTAAGTGAAGGTGTGGATGATCTTCAAATAAAAAAAATGTGCAGTCATTTTAGTGACATTTTGTTCAAGTGATTTTTTAATTATAAGTATAAATTTGCACAATTTGACATAAGGGTCCCCATTTTCTAGAAATGGGGCTATGTTGACCTCAATAGACCATCAACTAGATTTAAATAAAGATCATCATCATCATCAATATCATGGCCACAATTGAGGTTGAGATAGATTGAGTACTTATCTAAATGGTCTTTAATAATGTCACACAAGTTACAATCTTAGTGCTCAACCTAGCCCAAGGTAAAGGATCTCTCCTAGCTACCATCTTCTATAGAGGAAGGGGGACCATATACATGTAGTACTTGATAATGATCAAGAGAGGTGGGATTGCCCTCTATTGATAGTTAATGCAATTCTTAAAGACACCTTCGACCAATTGGTATGTAATTTCTTGTTCAGATAGGTGGTCTTAGACTTGGTAGGGTAGGTTGAGGGGTTCATTAAGAATGAATACCATCCTAATGATGGAATCTTCCTGATAGTACTGATAATAACTAATGGAGGCAAGGGAATCCCTAATTTACTTTGATAATTGAGGTATGGGTGCCTCATTGATGGTGTTTTAGATCACCGAATAGAAGGATTCATAAATTTCTTTGATATTATTTTGATAATGGTGGTAATATAGTTTGTAAAAATATACATGGACCAATACTCTGTTGGGTACCCATGTT
This sequence comes from Torreya grandis, assembly GCA_037957365.1. Classification (NCBI taxonomy): domain Eukaryota; kingdom Viridiplantae; phylum Streptophyta; class Pinopsida; order Cupressales; family Taxaceae; genus Torreya; species Torreya grandis. The sequence continues at coordinate 2,061,666 of JARHVA010003209.1, read as the reverse complement.
GGAAAGGTATATGGGTTGAATATGAATGTCCCATAGACCATGTCTATAGGTAGCTCATCATGTAAAAGTCACCTCCTCCCTGAGCATATGCAACTACCTTGATAATATTGAAGTTGATTATCCCTCCCAGGTTGGGGACTTGATAACTTTAGATGATTATGTGGAGTATGAGAATCCACATGAGGTTGACATGTAGATACTCACTCCCCTTGAATAGTCGGTTGAGCAAGATCATCCTGACATGAATTCCCTCTTTGAAGGTGTAAAGAATATATACATTGACATTCATTTTGTTCACCTATTTAGCATTTGGGTTCTCCACCCTTTCCTTTAAGAAATTTTAAATTTATAAGGTGTTCATCTAGGTGGCCATGATGGTTGAATCATAAAAAAAGGTGTACTTAGGGAAGTTTTAGTAAGTATTAGAGGTAGCCCCTAAGATGTTAGTGATTTGATGCTAGTTTTTAACTAAGAAGACCATGTCATGGATTCCATCATATTCCTGATTCACTATACATAATGATTTGACAAATAATATAGTGTAGGGAAGGACCTTAGGCTTAGCTAAATTTTTTTGTAACCCACACTTATCATAGGCGTGAAGGGCATCTTCAAATTCTACCTCATCCTCATCATTATTGTCAGAGGACTTGGGTATTGATCAATAACCTTAAATATTTCATTATAGTTCTTAAAACATGTCAAGCCATTTGGGATTATAGTGTCTCAGTAATTTTAGTTTTGGGGTTTGAATATGAGATGGCCATTGTAGCTGGTAAGGATTTTTATGATAAGGAACATTTAGAAAAAAATGGAACACAGATGGCACTAGTCGTATTAGAATGCAAGGATTATATTTTGGGAGACTAGGAGCCATAACAACGAATGAATTCACTTTGGGGCACTTATAGGGATCTACATACATCTCTTGTATTGATGACATTTGGTGGCTCACTCAGTGTGAATTCATATTTGATTTGGTGGTATGATCTTTCCCATTTATGTCCTAATTTGGACATAAACTAAAAAATCATGATCACTTGTTACTTGATAGATTCAACAATATTGAAATGATGATTTAGAATGTCCAATTGGGGCCCAATTTACCATCTAATTAATGACTAAAATGTCATAGACACATGGACATATCATCCTCAAAGATTCTTGGTCAATTCTTGCTTTATGTTACATGTCCTTTGCTAACTAATTTGTGTTGTAATAGTTAATACCTGAGTGAGGCTTGATGCTATGCTTTATATACTTGGGATAAAGAAAATGCTTGTTAAAGGGTGCATGGCATAATTTGATTAGATTTATAACTCTAAATGTACCTTTTTCTCATAAATTCAATGTTTTTTTGGTTCTTTCTACCAATTTACACAAAAATGCCATGTGCCATGATGTGATAAGTTGGCTTGCCTGGGCTCTGACATATTTATTAGGTTCAAGAGGCTAACAAGCTTGATGATAGGTCATGTGGTTATTTCTCATTTGGTCAAGATCTCTTGGGATTTGACATCCTTAACATTTTAAGAGATTGACACATTTAACATTGGGGAGAGCTCATTGGTTGGATCCTGGTAATTTGAATCTCTAGGACATGTGGTGTTTTTCCAATTGGTTGGGATCTCCCAAGATCTAACATCTCTAACATAACTAGGAGGTTAACCAATATAAATTTGATCAATATGGGATTATACCATTGGGTGGGGTTCTCTTGGGCTATGACATCTTTGAAAAATCTTAAAGATGACCATTCTAAGTTTGGGGCACCTTAATTGGTTGGCTTTGATAGGTTTTGACCTCACTATCAATGATCCACATGATCCAATTTCATTAAATTATCTCCCTAAAAAATTACACAAAAATGACTAAGTAAAAGGAAAATAAACATGATGAATTAGATTCTCTCTTAGCCTTTAGCTGGATTACATAAGGTGCCACTTAGGACTCTGGGAGCTAGACACTTTGGGAGACTTTACAATGAAAAAAACTTTAAAAAAGTTAACGCATTAAATATTTTAAGAAAGTGTCTGGTTTATTTTGGGATGCCTCTAGGACTTGAATATGATAACTTTAAAGGTCACAAGGTCTCTCAACAAGGATCAATTAGTCCTTAAAAATAATCCACATATTTGAGGAAACTAGGGCATAATGGGAAATCAAGGATTCTCTCCTGATAAAGTTTATCAGAGTGAGATAAAATGTTTGGGAACTCTGAGATATATCACTTTAAAGAAGTTTCCCCCATTTATATGAAAAAGAGGGTATGCTATTCACAATAGTAGGTTTGTATCAATAATTTATAATTATAGTGGTACCATGGGAATATATTAGCATTGATTATATTTTAGTATTTCTTACAACATAAAGAGGACATAATTCCATATTTTTTTATTATAGAGAAGACATCACTAGCTTATTTTTTAGATAAGTTATAAAGCTATATGGATCATTGTTCAACATAATTTTAGACATGGATGTGAATTTTTTTAGACATTTGTGGAGGACATTGTGTAAGAATATGAATACCAAGCTATAATTTAGTTAAGAATATCATCCTCAGTCGGATGACCAAATGAAGGTAGTCAAGATAAGTCTTAATAAATTTTTACAATGTGTGATTGAAGGAAATAAAGGAATTTAGGGTTAAATTTTGGTGTAAGATTAATTTTATTATAATGATTTAGTTAATTAAAGTATCATAAAGACACCATTTCAAATTGTGTATGGGTCGAATCTAATAGGAGTCATAGAATTGTGTGACATCATAAATGACTGAAGAAAAAGGGCTAAAGTAGAATGTTTCATTGAGTATATGAAAAAATTACATCAAAAAGTACACAAACAATTAGAAGAGAGCATTTTAAAATAAAATCAATGCATATATATGAAGAGAATATAAATAGAATACCAAGTGGGAGACTTAGTCTTAACACATTTAAGGAAATATTTATTAAATAAACTTATGATAAATTGAAGTGGTAGAAGATTGGACCATGTAAAATGTTTTGAAATTTTTTGACAAACACATATGTAATTGAGTAAATTGATAGGATAGATATATATCATATTTTAATAATTATATATTTTTATCTATATCATATATGGTGAAGTAGTAAGGAAAGTGCAAGTATAGATTCTAAAGAAGTTTATTGGAAAGTGTAGATGCCTTAGAAGGTGTGTGAGGAAGTATAAAGGGTGATTGATTCCAAATTTGGAAAATTATTACTTAATAGAGAGTTTTATCAACATAAATTTGGTCAATAATACTTGATAATGCTTATTTTATCCCTTTTTACCATTAATTGACATGTTCACTAAATTGACACCTATTTTGACAATTTGACCTATACTAGGCATAAGAGGAGACCTAATTTCATTACAAGGACATCTATTATGATATACATAAATGATATTACTACTGAAAACACCTTTATGTATCTATAATATTTGACTTATACCCAAAACTTAGTACTTTTTTTGAAGTGATAGGAACATCCAACATTCCTGTCCTTATCTGTCACACTCATCCTTTCCTCAAAAGATTTAAAATTTAAAAAAGGAAATTATCCTTAGGGTCTACCTTTAGATTTATAAACTATATAATTGGTATTTTTATCATATTAATTACCATAAAATCATGTTTAATTCACTCATTTCATAGATCTTGGCAAACTTATCGATTCTACTATAAGAGCTTATTAATAAAAGTACACATTGAAAAAAAAATCCCTATTCTTCCCAAATCAATTGTCAAAAACTTCAATCAATCATGATCCAAGTCTAAATTCAATTTTATATATCTTTATCCAAGCATTACCAATTATTCAAATGAATTTTAGATATATTCATATAGTTAAAGGAACACAATTGCACAAAACACTTATGTGGGATAACTACATGGATGTTTGATCCCTCATCAGAATATTGGTATGTAGGAAACACTCACCATAGTGGGGTGTTGAGGTATATCAAAAATATAACCACTAACCCCATTTTAATCTTTCACATCTATTTATTTCCTTATGGAAAAATCTAGGGTTTGCAACTTCAAGAAGGCATAAACAAGGCTTCCTATAGTTATTGAATAACAAATCAACACAAAAATAACTAACTATCACTGTTGCACTTGATTATTCTAAAAGTTATAGTTTTATATAGAATGAAATAATCACCTAAAAGGGACAATATTAGTATTCACTCTTGACCTCTACTGGGTGTTCATGTCTATAAAAGCACTCAAGCACAACTTCTAGGAGATTTATGGGTTTTTTTGCATTCTATTTATTCCTATATTTTATTTTCCATTGCAGTCACTTGATGACTTAGAAATTTAAGTTTATCTATATTTTTCGTATTTTATCCTTGTTTATTGATGTTTTTATTTATTTATTTTAGTCATTCATCTTTATTTTGTTGTTTAAAACTGTATTTAAAACACCCTATTTTATTTTATTCCATTTATCTAATTAGGATTGATATTTATATATTAATTCAAAATTAGACTATATATATATATATATTTGATCACTTCAATTATCATCACTAATATTACTATTAATCGACACTAATTTCACCTATTTGATTTAATCTCATTTATCTCTTTTAATTCTATTCTAATATCACCCCTTATATTCATTTTTATATTATCTCCCTTCTTGATCCATTAACCTTTTGCCTACAACACAAGTCAATTAATCTTTATTCTAATATGTCATTTATCTTTTAATCTTATCCTAATCCCACTTGTCCATTATATTTTAATTTAAAATTCCAATCCCACCTACCCTAGCCTATTCCTAGGCTCTCCTACAGCCCTATTCCCTAATCACCCATCTAATAATCTCCCTAAACCCCTAGACTAATCACTATTAACTCCTAATCAAATATAGAAGCCTTTAAATTCTAGAGCCTTCTCTAAATCTATAGAATTCTCTAAAACTATAGGGTTCTAATGAATTAAAAATTCATTTTAGTCCCACTCCATAACCCTTTAAGTAACCAATTATGGAGCTTGGTTAGACTAATTAGAAAGCTTGAAAGCCACTCTTGCATGCATATACAAGATATTTTAGCCTTCAAACTCCCATTACATCCACACCATCCCTACATCTAAGAAGACATTAACCCATTCATTCTCACTTGAATTATTAAAGCCACCATTATCAAGCAATCTAACAAGAAATCCAAAATCCTTGAAGAATTCATTTGAATTTCTTGAAGAGAATACAAGAGGAGCAATATGATGGTAATAATATTTATCTATGTTTTTATTGCTTCTATATTATCTCTCTTTGATGTTTTTATAAATTTTGGGTTAATTTATTATATATAGTATATTGTATCCATTACTCAAAATTTACAATCCTGAAGACCCCCTTAACCCTACAAGGGGTGCTGCCCCTTGACCTTACTGGGTGTTGATGCACCCAGACCCCTACATCATGGACCCTCATCCAAAAATGTTATAGTGAAAAATCAAGATTTTTTAAATTTTTTTATTAAAGTTTATTAGACTAACATTTTGTTTTGTCTTTTACAGGGGTGAATCTAGTGGTAATTTTGGCTTGTTAACATCTTCTCTTGCAAGTCATATTTTTGTCTAATGTCTTGTATTACAGGTTTTTCCTCAATATTTCCATTTTAAACTACTAATCACTTAATTTTCATGACATCTATCAAATATTTTGTCATTTTTAAAAATATCTTATAAATATCACATTTAATTAATCAATTATTAAGTCTTTTTGCTTATTTGAGTGTTACCTGAGGGCTATAGTGGTTTATGCTCTCATCCCTGCATCCTAGTAATGAGTCTTGGAGGATAAAAAACCATTAATAAATCCTCCCATTTTTATATTTTAATGGAAACATGATGTGGAAGTGATTCTCATGCACTTGCCATTGTCCTAGGGGGATTGTGACCATGAATTTCACCACCATGCACAAATCCACACTCTGTGTTTTGGTGGAGTCTAAATAAAAGAGAGAGTTGTTGTTAGGCTAAGTAGTTGAACCCATACAGCTCTTCCATGAGGGGAAAGAATTAATTATATAACTTAAGCATTAGGAAACACCCTATATAGAGTTGGTCACTATGTACCTAGCGTATATTGGGGATACCCCTAGAAAACCTTGTCAAACCTAGAATAGAACCATTGAACATAACAAATGACTTGGTTTCAGATTTAGTATAATCTCTTAAGTGACCATTATGTGAAGATAGGTTTGAAAGGGTTTAGGAGATTTCATAATTAGTCACTAGCCTAAAGCCTCTATAAAGTTGTTAGATAGTACAATTATCAAGTTACAATCTCGTATCAATTTTATAATCATAGGTCTTTGGTTTAATTGATTTGGTGTGTGTTATGATAGACTAGTGTTGTTTGTGAGCTAAGTCAGCCTTTTAAAAAAACATATGCATGGCTATCTAGGTCTCTTATATCATCATCTTGTATATCTTTTTATAAATCATATTTCCTTGTACATTATAACATTATACCCACCTTGTACATTCTTGAAAATATTTTACATTTGTATCTAGTGTACCCATCATCATATCTTGTATTATATCCTTATCTACTTTATCCTTCATCATATTTTGTACATCCTTAATATTTTATATCTTATCATCCCATCTTAGACATATCCTAATCTAGTTTTAACTTGACATCCTCCTTTTTATTTATTGCCCTATCTTGTACATCCTTATTTTATCAAACCCTTTCATTTCATCTAGTGTTACCCCATCTAGACAAATCCCATCTTACTTTTTCTTGAATTTTTATGTTACAACACATCTAGTTAGATTTTTAGGTCACATACTTATCAAAACCATATTAACCATACCCCTAATCATCATTACATCACCATGCTTATATACTTGTCATGATCTCAATCCCATCATTCTTGATCCATCTATTTATTCCCATTTACCCTTCATCACATAATATTATATCCCATCCCCTCTTGAGAAAATTAGTCTAAGGTTTGTGCTAGTCCTTTTTTTTCCTTTCATATCATTCTATCACTCTAGTCCACCATCATTTTTGATCATCCATTACTTTGTTAGATTTCATTCTTAGTCAATACCCTATTAATAACCTATCACTTTATTGGTTTCAATCTAGCATCTAGTTATTGACAAGTAGTCAATTCAAAATCAAATATAATTCTTTTGATCAAAATGAATAAGGAGAGTTACCATGGACCTATACATTATAATTCATTTAAATGTCAACCTAAGGACATAGAATTGATAGGATGACATCATTATATGCACACTCAATCTTTTAATTTGACCTTCTAGTAATTATTATCTAAGATGTTGAAGTCATGTAGTAAGTTAAATGCTGAAATTTAAACATGTAAAAAATATTGTGAAATAAATGTTTAAACATTGGAAGCTTCCTCAAATAAATCTAAGTAAGAATGTAAATCACACAATTTAGAAATGAAACACACAATGCATAAAGAAATCAAATAACATGCTTATGTATTTAAATGGGTTGGATTTTTTCTACATACTTCTAAAGGGGGCCATTCCTCCTTCTAAATTTAGCTTCAATTCTTCCTCTCACAACACCTAATTAAACTTAGAAATGCTTGTTCATATTAATCAAAAATGCAATATTAAATTACTGTAAGAAATTACAATAACAATTGCTTGACAAAATGTACTTCTGATAATCTCTAATCAACATCTACTATCTCTCAAATCTACTACTACTACTACTACACACACACACACACACACACACACACACACACACACACACACACACACACACACACACACACACACACACACACACACACACACACACACACACACACACACACACATAGAGGATATTATTTTATGCAAAATAATATATATTCTAATCTAAGATACATTTGACTTAGGATAACTGAAATTGGCTCCTTTTACTAAAGTCATATTTCAAGTGAATTCTGTAATATTGATATAGGATAAATAAACTATTTCATTCTTTAAACACTTATTTATTAGGCTCTAGGGAGGTTATTGTTGTTTCTATGAGTTAGTTGAAAGTGCAATTAAAATATGTTCATTTATAGCTTTGGTCATGCAGTGGCTGTAGAATAGTTCATGTAATATGATTCTACTGCTACAAGATGTTTCATGTTATATACCTATTTCTCCAAAACATACTTAAAACACATTATAGAAAAAACATCTTAAAGCAATAGATAACCATCATATATTTAATTCCAATACATAATTATAACTATTAAAAGAGTATATAAATATAATTCTATTTGTAAGATTATGGCTATATGTAGAAGGAAACTTATGGGAAAGTGTTCAAAAGCATGGTTAAAAAGTAGGATGAGTGTAATAGTTGAGAACAAGAACATGACATTTTTGGGGCTCATCACACCCCCCAGTTTAAGATCTTGCTCGGCCTTGAGAAATAAACTTATTCATTCCCATTTCATAAATAACTCTAAAATCCATGGGATCTATGGTACCATTCACAAGGTGAGCATAGAATCCATGCCTATGTTCAAATAGTTGCCAGATTTTGACTTCCCTAGCTTCATCCAATGGGGATTTATCCTACCAATCTAGAATAGGATACTAGAATAGAGGGGGTTAGAATTTCATGTTAAAAAATTGAGATCTCAGTTCACCTATAAGAAGAATATATTTTATGATCCTATTAAATACTTCCTTCAAGTTAAAAGGGGAATATGGATATCTCTTTTTTAGTGTAGGAGTGAGTTCATTCCATAATTCATTACAAGATTCTCTTGTAGTAGGACTAACAAAAGTTCTCAATCCTAAATAAAAATCTTGGGTTTCATCATAATTCTTAGAAAACAAGGGTATGACTTCCTTCTTCAACATGATATTATCCCATTCAGTCAATACAATAACAGGTGACATTGATTCTCTCCTAATAAGTAGCTGGATTTCATTCTCCTTTTTCCTACATTCAACTACTCTTCCTATTATTTACTCATTTCATAAATATGATGAAAATGAATTTAGTTAGACATCTCTAACATATAGATTAGGGTTCCAATCCCTATCATAAGGAATAACATAATTTTGAAAATATAACTCATACAATTGTGTTTGTTCTTCCTATGAACTTTATTTATAGATAGAAAATGAGAGGGGATCAATGACTTCATGAGGCATGTCACAATAAATTCTCATAAATTTGAGCTTATGCCATTGCTTCTCAAGGTGGATTGAATATACTCTTTTAGGAGGTTTTTAGTCAATGATCTCTTGGGTAAGACCAGCCATAGCTTCAATTTTCTACTTCAATTTGGATATTCTCTCTTCTTTCAACTTATTCTCTTCTTTCAATTTCTTATTTTCGTTTCTTAATTCCTTTAGAATTTTAGACTAACTATCCATCAAATTCATTAATTTAGAATATATTGTAAATAAGAAATGATACCTAACATTTTGAGTAGTTGTAGGTTCTTCCTATTGATTTACCTCTATAGAATGTTGTGAAATAATGACTATAGGATGTTCTTCAATAGAGTGCTACAACTGAAAAGCTGTTGTAGCAAGTGCATCTAGTCCTCCTCCAGACTGATCCTATAGCTACTTTCTTGATTGCTCAATTTTTTGTAGGGCTTATCCATAGTGGAAAATTCCATTTTATAGCAAGTTGATCCATTTGTTCTACTTCTTCCTACATTGGTTCCTCATGCAAATCTTTGAGACTATGTTCTACTTGTTCTACCCCCTGATTGTATTCTAGAGAACATTTTCCCTTATTTTAGCCTCTAGAGATTCATCACTACCGATAGTCTATTCTTTTCTATATTTTTCATTAATTTTAATAAGAGAAAAATATTTAGTTCTCATTTTTATTCTTAGTTTGTGAGATCTACAGGGAGTAGAGGTTACCTTGGCCTTTTTGGGAGAAGGTGGAAGTTCCTCCTCAGAATCTTTTGAATCAAGCTAGAGAATGAGTTTCTTAATTTTTCCTCTAGATTCCCTGGTCATGGAAGTCCTTTCTTTAGTCCTTACTATAGGTTATTATCTTGCTTTAGGAAGATATTTTTTTCAAGTTCTTGCATGGTTACAGGAAGGTTTTTTGTTACAGGTTCTTGTGGAGTTGTAAGAAGGGCTTCTTCTAATCTCTATTATTCTACCATCAATTCCTCTTCTATTTCATTTCCTTCTCTATCAATTTTTGTATTTCTTGGTACTTGGAGAAATTCTTCCCAACTTATGTTGGGTTTAGTCCTTTGAAAATAGTCTTGAATAATCAACTAGATTAAACAATGATAGGAAAGAGCTTTTGAGTTACCTTTTTGAAAAGCCTCCAACATTTTTGTGATCATGTGGAGTAATAATATAGGGATGTTTATCTCTATACCATGCTATAAATGATTCATGAAATTGAAGTGAATGCCATGTGACACAGAATACCTCTCCTCATAAGTGAAATATCTACAGATGAACTCAACAACTTTGGCCCATCATCTCGATAAGGATAACCATGTAGTGCCTTGCTTTGAAGTTTCCAAGTTTTCATTTCCTATAATAATTTTTTACCTATTTGCCTTGGAATCAAATTTTTATTTCCATGCCTCCCTTGTTCATGGAAATCCCATTACTCTGTTAATGATAGTCTTTATCAACTTTATATCTATTCCTCTTACTATTGCTAGGTTGTTATGCAATGAGCTAATGAATTCTTCTATAATTCCATTATCTAGGGCTTGTATCTTCTCAGAATATTATGCCCATCCTACTTTATATAATAGGGATAGGATGTCTAGGATATTGGTTAATGGAGTGATATCAAATGGTTCATGTTTAATCAAGTCCCCTCCCATATTATGAGATGAAATTTGAGTTCCAAGCTATGTTTTTGTAGCAAGGGTTTTGTGGCTTGGGAAAATGTTTGTGATTTTTGCTTTGGGAGAGAAATAATATATTTGAATATCAAAAATCTCCCCCAACTTAAATTTTCACTTGTCCTCGAGGGATGAAGTCAACATATGTAAAATAAATTGTGATAATAACAAAAAATGGTGGCAATAGTGTGTCAAAGGTTACATCAATTAGTGAAGGAGAATGATATGGCAAGTTGGCATGATAAGGAGAAGATATAACAACAAATTAATAGCATTAGGTACCATCTTCTTAGTAATAATGAAAATGTATGACATGAAATAAATATAAAATAATTACCTTATTAGTTATAGAAATATCTTTCATTAATGTTCAAATGATGATTCAAAGTGGTAGTCTAGCATGTGTTATTGTTTGATGGAGAGAAAAATGCTTTATGTAGGATGGAATGCTAAGAATACATCTTGTATCAAGAAATGTTTCCTATAGCAACAAGTTATATCCTGTAGTAGCATGTTTTACATCATATAGCAAGAAGAAAAATGTATTTCTATCCAAGGGAATGAATCTACAAGTAAAAACAAATGAAAACAAAAAGTTTTATTGTAGTAGTGGTTTTTAACAAATGTTGATCAGTCAGTGACCTAGTTTTCTAAGACAACATCTGTCAGCAATGTCTGAAGGTTTTCATTACTGAATTTTCTATTTTTTTTTTAAATTTTTTCATCCAAACTCAATTATAATAATAGGAATATAGGAGGTAGGATTTTATTTAGCCTAAACCAAGCCATTGTGAATGAATTATTCTTAGTTTTAGGAAGCTTTATTACTCTTGCAAAATATTAGAGAAGGGTTGATAGAAATACCCTTCAACTATAGGAATAGGTTGATTTGATTCATGAAGAAGAGATGGATGTTATTCTTCAAGAAGTTGGCGAGTAAGAGTTTCCTTGAAAAATAGTTTCTTAACAGGTTGATCCTATGGCCACTAACAAGAAGTCATAACCAAACAGAGTCAATGGTCATGAGGTTTACAGCTCTATTGTCAAAAACTTGTTCGATCTCATAAGGCCCAAGCTATATGGACTATAGTTTTCCTTTGTGATATTTATATTTAGAGTCAAAAAGTAATGCCTAATCACCAAGTTATAAATTCTTAGTCTTGATGTTCCTGTCATGCTAACCTACACGTTGTCTTTACACTATTTTAGTGTAATGAAGTGCTTCCTTTCTTAGTTTATCAAGTGCATTTAGCTGCACGATCCTATCTTGTTGAGATTGAAAAATATCTAAGCCCAAATTAAGTGATATCTTTAATGTTTTATGTTTAAACTCAATGGGTATAATAGGATTTTTACCATAAACTAGTTCATATGGAGTGAAACTAGTTATGGTTTTCAAGGTTATTCTATAAGCCCAGACTACTTCTAGAAGAAGAGTTGATCAATCTTTTCTATGTAGGTTGACAGTCTTAGTGAGTATATTTTCCAATTCTCTATTTGTCACTTCCACCTAACCATTTGATTGAGGATGGTAAGGGGTATAATTTTTATGTCTGATTTCATATTCTTTAACCAAGGTAGTTGTGAGGTCTAATGTGAATTATGGGCCTTGGTCTGTGACTATTTCTCTTGGTGCTCCATAATGGGTGAATATTTATTCATACAAGAGCTTAGCTAATTTTTCATCTCGGGCATGGGTTAAGGCTTTGACCTCTACCCATTTTGTGACACAATCAGTATACACTAGTATATATTCTTTATTATTGGATTTAGGATTAATAGGACCTACAAAATATAGTCCCCATTTATCAAAGGTTCTAGAACTAGTTGTGGTTATAATGGAATTTCATCAGAGTGAGTGTGTTTTCCCATATGCTAGCATTGATCACATCTACAAGTATACATCATGGAATCCTTATGTAAAGAATGCCAATAATATCTGGCAATGAGTATTTTCATGGTAGTCTATTTGGTAGTAAAATGACCACCATAGGGTTCATCATGGAAGGCTATGAGAATGTCATAAGATTCATCTTCTCATAACTAAATCTGGTCTAGTGATAAAGAGATATCCTACAATCTAGGAATAATGTCTACTCTTTTGGATCAGATGTTGTTTATCCCTAGGTGAGAAATGTTATGGTAGTGATCCTAAAGCAAGATAGTTAGTAATATCTATGAACCAAGGAGATCAAATTGTTATAACAAATAAATGTTCATCAGGAAAATAATCATCAAAAATAAGATTGTGTTCATCATTTTGAAATTGAGATAGAAAATCTGCTACTACATTATCCTTACTTAGTCTATCCACAATGGTAATATCAAACTCTTGCAACAAAAGAAACCAAAAAATTATCATACCTGTTACAATAGGTTTATTCATTAAATACTTTATTATTGTATGATCTGTGTGGATGAATACTTGGTAACCTGTAATGTAGTGTCAAAATTTATTGATGGCATAAACAATGGCAAGAAATTCCTTCTCTATTATAGTGTAGTTGAGTTCATCCCATTTAAGATTATTGTTGATAAAATAGATTGCATAACTTAGAGATTCATATTTTTTGGCAAGGATAACACCTAAAGTGGTGTCAAATGCATTTGTGTGGATGTGAAAAGGCTTCTTCTAATTAGACCCTGTCAAAATAGGAGTTGTTATGATAAGGTATTTGAGTTTTTGAAAGGTAGTTTGACAATCATTAATCCATATAAATTAAACATATTTAGTAATTAATTAAAATAATGGGGTGATAATTTTACTAAAATCTTTGATGAATCATCTATAATAACCAACATGTCCTAGAAAGCTTCAAACATCTTTCCACTTCTTTGGTATGGGTAGATTCTTGATGATACTTATCTTTTCTAGGTCAAATTGAATTCCAATAGGGGATATGTGATTCCCTAACACAATCCCTTTAGTCATAAGCATATAACACTTTTCATTGATAAAAAACAATTGGTGGTCCTAGTAACATTGAAGAACTTTCTCCAGGTTGGTGAGTATTTATTTGAATGTATTCCCATAGACAGTGAAATAATCCATGTAGAATTCAACATAGTCATGGGAGAGATTAGAAAATATGCTCAAAACAACCCTTTGAAAATTATTTGGGACATTGTAAAGACCAAATGATAAGATGACATAGGCATAGGTTCTCCAAGGACAAGTTAAAGTGGTTTTATCTTGGTCTTGTGGATCAATTCATATTTGATTATAACCACTATAGCCATCTCAGAAGGAAAAGTAAATTTTCCCTACAAATGTATCCACAACTTGATCAATAAATGGAAGAAAAAAGTGATCCTTCCTGGTAGCAGCATTCAATTCTCAGTAATCAATGCAGATACACTATTTACCCCTGTTCTTAAGGATAATGACCAGGGGAGAGTCCCACTGGTTATTCAAAATAGGATAAACACATCCTGGGGAGAGTTTTTTTAACTTAGTTTTGATAATATATTTAACTATAGGAGTCATTCATCATTGGGGTTGGTAAATAGGTTTGCATTATTATTTAATGTAGATGTGATGCATGCATAAATCTAGGGGTATTTCTCTCATGTCATGGTAATCCTAGACAAATGATTTTGTGTGCTTTCTTGGAATTATAAGTAACCAACTCTTTTTTTGGGGTGTTAAGGAGGTGTTAATGTTGAGAGGTTTGTTTGGAAAAATGTCTACTTGCTTTGTTAAAAAAATCATGGTTTCTACGTTGGTGATTAAAGGAGCATAACTACATTGATGGGGAAGCAATTGATGGAATGCCCAAATATCTCTTATAGTTTCAACATGATCATTCTCAAGAAAGGTATTTTGAAGAGGTCATGGTGTACATTCCAATAGGTTGGTGATTACAAGATCCCATCGATAGGTGTTTTTTAGGATACCAGTAAGGATAGTGTCTTCTTCTTATACCTTCAAAGCTAGACTCTGCTCAATTATGCAAAGAGTTTACAAGGAGATAAATTATTTAAATAATCAATCCAAGGGGTTGGGCCATCATTCTATGAAGGCTAAGATGGTGGATAAATAACCAATTTATTGGTGTCATTTTTGTTAGAAATAAGCATTTTTCCTAACCTGCAACCAATAAAAGCATCAATAGTGGCCAACCATAGGTGGCCAAAGATAAGAGGATAACCTCCCAAATTGCTCTTTAGATATAGGACAATAAAGTCTACTAGATATTACCAAGATTACACAGTGATAACAAGGTCCTCAATAATCCCTTTAGGCTTAATAGTTGATATGTCAGTCATTTAGATGATAATAGGTGTTGGACAGAGAGTGGTAAGTTTCAACTATTGCATGGTCTCCATGGTCATCACAGTGATGGTTGTGCCCAAATTAATTAAAGTATTGGATATGGGTTGGACATGGATGCTAACATTAACTATAGGACTTTTTAGATTAGAATATTTTGGGAGCACTATGTTTCCCAACGTAATATCTGCTAGTTGGCCAATGACCTAGACTATTTTAGGATCCTTCTTTATTCCTAGTTTTTTCAAACATAGCTCTCTAAAAAATTTATTGTAGATAGGAACATCCTTTATTACTTAGAAGAGTGGGATTTTTACTCACACATTCTTGAGTTGTCCTAAAATATCAATTTTGGGCTCTAGTTTAGGATGTGATATATTCAATCTCTTGGGAAATAGAGGATTGTTAGATTCTTTTTGATTTTTTGATGGACTTGGCTCAAGATTTAATACCGGTGGCTTGGATTAGTATGGAGTGGAGATAGTTCAAAGTGTTATGTGATTATGGGTGAGGTTGGTTGTGGAAGAACACGATCTGAGTAAAGTTGAACTTGACTAATATCTAAGGTGTATGTTGGATATTGCATTATTTCAGTGGATTGTGTTGGTTAAACCAACTTATTGGTAGGATTGGGGATGGGTTGGGTAGGTAATTTAGTGGTTTGAATAGGTTTTTGAGTGTTTGGAATTATGGCTTGTTATTGTTATGGTTATTGAATTTTATGGGGAAAGCCTTGATTACCTCTCGATCGTTGTTGCCATGGATTAAAAGGAAAGAACCATTAGTGGTTTTAGAATTACCTCAGTTGAGGTTGTTGTCCATTTTGTTACATCCATAAATAATTCTAGGGTAGCTAACAATTTGTTTGAGACCAATTTTGATTGGGTATATTCATCCAAGAACCATATTAAGGATTATTTGAGAATTGAGAATTTGCAAACATAGAGTTTGATGGCATACCTAGTCTTTTTACCCATGGTTTCCATTGAGCTATGAAAAACACTTGATTATCATCTTCTCCTTTGGCATGTAGCTTCACTATCTTAAGATTCTCCTCGATTATGCTAGCTACCTAAGCTGTCATAGAATGGTATGTACAATCCACCTTCTTCTTTTTGCATTTAGGGCAATAGGTGGATAAGGCTTTCTAAATTTATTCTTGATTCCTCTGTGTATGTAATGTATCAAGATGAGTAGCTAGGTTATTGCTAATTTCCTTCTTCATGTCCTAGAGTAGGTTGCTAACTTCACCTTTAGATAGTCCTACTATAGATGCTACGGGAAGGATTCTATCCCTACTTTTATTCATGGTTGATTTAGAGTAGTTTGTATATAGAACTATTAATTAATCAAATAGTAGTGTAGAAACATCACCACCACACATTAGATCTAGTGCCTCTATACAATCATCTCAAATTCCTTTTAGGAATATCAACTTGACCAATTCTTTCTCCATTATAGTCTACTTGGATTTTTGTAAGCTGAATAAAAATCTTCCCATATATTCTTCTAATGACTCATCATCAGCTTGTGTCATTTCAAATATGTAATATCTATTGTAGTTTATGCCCCTACAATAGTCTTAGTATTTTATCATAAATGTCTCCTTCATTTCTTGCCAAGTAGAAATGGCATCCTTTCCAAGTCCCATAAACCATCTAAGTGCTACATCTTTGAATGTTGCTATAAATACTTTGAGTTTTTGAGCATCTTGATTATAATCATAGGTATGGCATAAGATGTTGAAATCAAAAAGAAATGTGTTTGGATCTTCAGATGATTTTCCCTTGAAAGTAGAGAGGATATAGTGAGGGATATTCTTCATGGGTGCATTTCCATTAGGAGTAAGGATAAACAATTCTAAATTAGTAGACTCATTGGTATTGTTTTCTTCCTGGTGATCCCCCATGAATACTCTTTATATTGGTAGATGGGAAGTTATCGCTACCACCACTCAAAATTCCTATCAATTATTTTATTTCTTGGGGTGTAGAAGGTGGATAATTTATCTTTGTTTTTAGGAATATACAAATTCCTATATAATGGGGATAGTGTGGAAGTTTTAGAAGATTTAGTTAATGTCTCGATAAAGAGTCTCTCTATATTGGAATATTCTATTGGCCTAGTGTTTCTTCTAGGAGCAAAAATAGCCTTGAATTCCTCCTTATCATGAAATTTGGGTGATAGAGGGAATCAAAATTTAGATTCTTGAATATGAGGTGATAAGGTGGGAATTATTGAAGGTGGTGCATGTGGGTCTCTTCCAAGGGTATGAACCTCCTCAAGGTCTCCAACTTGTGCTACCAGTCTAGCCAAAATTCCTCCTTCTCCACCTCTTCTATTGACAAATACGAGTGATATTTAGAAATTCCTTCATGTTTCTTAGTTTCTACAAGATGAATTTTTGATCTTATAGCAATTATTGATGATTCAGGAAAAAATATTCCTATATAGTCCCCTTCACTTTGCATACATCAACCACTTTTTTTTTCAACTTTTTACCCACCCTGCCTACATAGGGTTAGTAATATGGGGGTTTTTGAAAATTTCCACTATCCTACTTGCAAAAAGGGAAATATAAACTATGAAAGAAAGAAATATTTAATATAAAAAACAACACTATTTGGAAATAAAAACAATAAATATCTATAAATAATTGCTATTAAGATTGAAGATTAAAAGCGTGTGAAACCCTTCCCTAACAACGATGCCAAAAATGACTAGCAGTCGATTCACAATTAGATATAATTCTCTTGATCAAAACAAACAAGGATATTTATCATAGACCTATACCTTCTAATTCATTTAAATGTCAACCCAAGGGTGTAGACTTGATAGGATGACATCACTGTATGTACACACTCAATATTTTAATTTGACCTTCTGCTAATTGTTATCTAAAGTTTTGAAGTCATGTAATAAATGAAATGCTAGAATTTAAGCATTCACAAAATACTATGAAATAAATGTGTACACATTAGAAGCTTCCTCAAACAAATCTAAGTAAGAATGTAAATCACATAATTCATAAATAAAACACATAATGCATAAAGAAATAAAATACCATGCTTAGATATTTAAAAGGGTTAGATTGTTGCCACATACATCCAAAGGGGGCCCTTCCTCCTTCTGACTTTAGCTTCAATCATTCCTATAACAACATTTAATTAAACTCAAAAATACTTTTTCATATTAAAAAAAATGCAACAATGAATTACTATAGGAAATTACAATAATAGTTACTTGACAAAATATACTTCTGATAATCTCTAATCAACATCTACTATCTCTCAAATATGATGCTACACACACACACACACACACACACACACACACACATACCACAAAGAAGATTATTTTATACAAAACAATAAATATTCTAATCTAAGATACATTCAACTTAAGATAATCAAAATTGGTTCCTTTTGCTAAAGTCATCTTTCATGTGAATTCTACAATATTGTTGTAGGACAAACAAGTTGTTTCATTCTCTAACCACTTCCTTATTAGGATCAGGGAGTTTATGGTTATTTTTGTGAGTTGGTTGAAAGAGGAATAAAAATATATTCATTCATGGCTTTGGTCACATAGTAGTTGCAAGATAATCTGTGTAATGTGATTCTTTTGCTGCAAGATATTCCATGCTATATACCTATTTCTCCAAAACATCCTTAAAACAAATTATATAAAAATCATCCTAAATCAATAGATAATCATCATATATTTAATTTGAAGACATAATTCTAACTATTAAAATATTATATAAACATAATGTTATTTTCAAGATTATGGTTATATGCAGAAGGAAACTTATGGGAAAGTGTTCAAAAGCATGGTTAACAAGCATGATGAGTGTAATAAATGAGGACAAGAACATGATATTTCTAGGTATCATCAATTATCCTCAATATAGTCATCTCTAATCTAGTCATCTTGCCTATTTATAACTAGCACCCATCTAATCATCATCTTACTAGTTTAAATTTAGGCATTAACAAAATCCCCATCATTTTGTTAGCTTGAAACTAGGCATTGTTGGTATATTTTTAGCACCTATCACACTACCAATTTAAAAACTAATCTCAGTCAAACATCATAATCCATTTAGTTCATCTCATCCTCACCCATCAATTGTCATACTAGTTTATTCATTTAGAATTACTTTGATCAAGGACCATATTTTAAACCAAGCCCTTATCTATGTTTCACATCAGCCCCCATTTGTCATTTGACCATAGTTAATTCATCATATACCCATATGGATTTGGACCTACTTCTCATGGAACAATACCTATTTAACAACAAATATGAGATCATTTTATAGGCCCTATAATAGGCACTTGCATACCTTCAAACCTCAACCCATCAAGTCTAAAGTAGCATCCCTACTTCTTCCCCAATATTCATCTACACCTAGATCATAGGTTATCCCACCATAGCCAACCCCATTATCTGATCATCATAACCATAGTCATAACATCCCTCATTATACAAGAGATGAGGTCACCCTATTTCATAACTATATCTTTGCCAATAGAGATGAGTGCCTTTTATGGCTATTAGATATGGGTGATCACATTTCGAATTATTTTGAACCACTAAACCTAAGGTTACCTACCAAAAACTTTCCTCATTAATCCTTATCCATAACCAATTCTTATCCTCCATCCACGAGTCCTAATCCTGGTCATGACCTTCCTAGTCATTATAACAATAAAGAGATTACCTTATTTAATATATATATTATTTCCAACAAGGATGAAGTCCTCTTAAGACTCTTAGAAATGGGTGACAAACTTATCAGAGGATTTGACCCCATTAAAATAACCTTACCTCCACTTCATACTCATCCATAATCAAGTCCTCCATTTACCAGTCATAGCCCATCAAAAATTCCCTATCCTACTAGCAAAGGGAAGCCTAACTTGTAAACCTTATCTGATTCTAGTTAATCTCCTCAATGATCTCAAACACCACCATTCCCAAACATCATGACATCACCATCACATTATTCCACTCCTAAGTCCAACACTTCCACATACAACACTATAGACAAGTTATTTACCCCTCTCACAATATATGTAGAATACCTATTTTAGAAACTAGAGGCCGTAGGCATGGCTATCTACCTAAAAACAAGACCTATAGAATTTTCCAAACATATACCCTCATAATATCAAGCAAATTTCTTTTGTATATACCATAAAGTCCCTAGGAATTATATTAATATATGTCACCCTTTTATAGATTATGTCCACAAATTAGTTGATAATGGTGATATTAAAATTAAGGGTGAATCTAATATGTCTACACCTATGAGTGCGCAAAAAGGGTTATGCCAAGAATTATTTCTTAAGTATGATATGATTCTTCCCTCTTCAACCAAGGTCATCACCCCAATATTCACCATACCATAACCATTCTTGATTATACTATACATATATCTTATTCACATAAAATCCCCCATTTATATAAATCCATTAAGCCTAAAGAATCCATTCACAAACCCAAGGTGAAGAATATACTTGAAAATAATGATGTTATGCAAAAATCCCTCTATATGGATACTATCAAGAAATCATATATTGGTGACATCAAATCCATCAACATACCTATCAGAGTCAGCATCAGAATGGTCAAGATCATATCCAACATTAACATATGAATTATAATCCACATCATAATCATCATCCCTTACAGATAATGAAAGTCATGCCAATGCCTATCTGTTTGAGGATGTATTTAATTATAATGTTGACCAGTTATAAGAAATGAATCTTGATTCATATTAGGATGATGAAATCATAACACAATTATTATATGCTTTATCAATCAAAGATCATCAAGTTGTATATGATATTCTTTTAGATTCCAATTCTATAAAGAGTCTTAGTGATCCTTTTGAGATTCTTGAGGACACTTTCTTTGAAGTTGAGGTTAGATATCCTAGTATATTTTATGAGTAATATGATGCCCATCATCCCCTTAATCCACCCCTTCATCCACCTCTTATACACAATACCACTTTTCCACTCCCTGAATGGGACAAACAAGAACACACATTATTGGATTCCCCTCAACTTACAATCTCATTTGCTGACTCTAAAAAGGTCCAAGCCAATAATCAATTAATCAAGACAAATAATCAATTTAGCTATGATTCAAATATAGTCAATCAAATTCAAGAAGAGATTTGTAGTCAACCAAGTCAAAAAGCATCATCCCCTAGTAAAAATATCCTTGAACTACCAGGGGATCATCCAAGTCAAAATAATCGTCCTCCAAATCTAAAGTCAAATACCCCTAGTGAAGCCCAATTATAGGCACTAGGGGAAATAAAAATCCAATCAAGTCAACAAACCAAGCATTTGTTATGGAAATAACTACCACACAATTCAAAAAAGTCAAAATTAATATGGTTGATCATCCCTATAATACTTAGATGAAAGAGAAAATAAGTCAAAAAGTCTTGAATCCATTAACCTCACTTAGCATATGGCATAAAACAAAACTATCCCCTCCACCATATCCAATGATATATGTAACTATTGAACCCCTTTTATACTCTCCTCCTAGTCACACCATTCATAATCATATCACTCATCCACATCTTCTACCTCACTATTAAAATCATCCAATTCCATCCTTGTCACACATCACTCTCTTAGGCAACATTGCCTCTCATATGGGTTACAAAGACACCTAGTTGAGACATCTAGAGGATGCTATAAATCAATAATAAATAAAGTACACTAGACATTAATACATCCAACATCGAAAACACATTCCCAGTATCACATATCTCTAAAATGGGTGTCAATTGAAATATCATGAAATTATTTGCATCCTGCATCTTTATTACCTCTAATAAATAGAGATGATGCTAAAAAAAAAAAAAAAAACATTCATCCAATGATGAAAGCTAGTATTTTCATGCCTTAGGAAAGCACCATGATCAAAACTAGTTTTTGGCATCATGGTAAGAAATTTTATTATCTACATCACACCTCCACACTTGGGTGCAAATCCATTTCATCCACATAATATCCCTCCATATCATCCTTTAATATATTATTCCTCTATCCATCATTTCTAACCATCATATACCATCATATATTTCATCCTATTATATCCTTTCTTCTAGTTTTGACCTTTATAAGAACATGTTTTGGAAATCATCTTAGCATATCCTCTAATAGACACTTAGGCAACTAGCTATCTGACCCATTCATGATGTGGTCATTAGTGATCCCTAGTCCATTCTTCCTCCATCATTATTCCCCTTTCAATCTCACCCCCATCCTTTTATCATCCCATTCATCATTCCATCCATCCTTATCCTAGTTTAAAGGCATGGTATTCCCTTTGCTAGTAATCCCATTTGTATACTGAACATACATATCCTAAAATCACTAAGAAATAAAATATTCCAAAAACCTCTAAAAATAATAAAATATATAAAAACCAAAACTATTCCAAGATGTCTTATCTTATGCCTATTCCTCCATTTACATCTATCTCCATGTCCTTCACCTCTCATAGACATCAATCCTACTATTGTATTTCATCCCCTATTCTAAACTGGGGAAAATTAGTCTATATTGAGATTGTATTGTCCTAGTTTTACTTTAGCCTATAAGTCTTACATATCTAGGTTGAATAGCTCCTATGGTCAAGTTGACATTTTATCAAGCACACCTATATTGAGATTGTATTGTCCTAGTTTCGCTTTAGCCTATAAGTCTTACATATCTAGGTTGAATAGCTCCTATGGTCAAGTTGACATTTTATCAAGCACACCTATTCATAATAACCATTCCATATTAATCCTTATCCAAGTCCCTAGTCTCCTCCAAGTCCATACCTTATCCAAGTTCTTATCCTTGATCCATACCATAATAATCCTTATCCAAGTCCCTAGTCTACTCCAAGTCCATACCTTATCCAAGTTCCTATCCTTAATCCATACCATATTAATCCTCATCCAAGTCACTAATTACTTATCCTTGATCCAAATTCACATCATGATCATCACAACCAACTTAGTCTAATTCATTACCTAATCAATCATCCTATCAACTCTCATCAGGACATCAAATAAGACATTAATAACATCACATATCTATGTAGATACTTGTGTTATTTAACTTTTTTACATGTATTTTATCATTTATATGATTTTATTATGTAACATTTATTTATTTATGTTTATTTTAGTCTCACATCATGTATTTTTTTGTCTATTATAAAATGAATGAAGATGCTATGATGACATCAAAAGTTACCATGATGATTTTAGGGTGACCTCAATGATACATAGTTCATCATTTTCCCCTTTTATAATCATGAATTTTGGCACAATTTCATCTTGGTCATACTTATATCATGGGGTATACTGCCTAGTGCTATATTTACACTGGATTACTTAGAATGATGGCTTGCACTCATCATTTATTATATCCTTTTTCACCTATGTAATCATATAATCATATTCATCCCATCATCAATTTGATCATCCATGTACAATAATCTAATCCACTCACATGTCATATCATATAACATATCATATCCAATCATTTATCCTAGTTTTCCATCTTGAAGTCTAATAGAAGTTACATCCTCTATCTAACACCTAACATGTTTAATATCCATCAGCATCATCCTCCTCTTCTAGTCTATCTTGTCATTTATCTCTTAGTTAGAGATACATTATCTAGAGGTCTTGTTAGACTATGTAAGCAACACTCGACCACTTTTTAGTGTCTAAAGATAGCTTGGCCACCAATTTTTCCCCTTTATCCTTTTATCAATCGATAATATTATTTATCCTCTCTTATCCCCTTCATCATATTGCTCAACTTAAACTTTGATCTTTATCAATTAATTGTCTTATTTTGGCCCTATTATCTCCTAACATGTATCCTTACTTAGGATATGTCAACACCTCGTGGCCTTCTCTATCAATCATCTTGGTTCGTATCTCTCCCTAGCATGTGTCCTTTCCTAGGATATGTCTAAAGCTTGTGATATTTTATCCTATAATCATCATGTTATGGTTGATTCCCCCTTGGGATGTTTTTACAATGATGACATATTTATTTCCACTCCTTTTACATAGGTCTTTTCCAAGGGCATCATCAATTTGTATCTCACTACTCAGGTCAAGTTCATCTTATTCATTGTATAATTCACATGTATCATCCCAACCCCTTATCACTTCACACATTATTTAAGAGTTGTAAATGATATCATAGTTATGTTATGGAGGTGTATAAGTGAGTATATGTAGTGCCTTGATAGTCTAAGTGATAATGGTGCAATGTGCTTATCCTAGTATGCTTGAAGTAGACTTGGTTGATCTTCTATTTTGGAATGGTTAAAGTTTTTTAGGGATGAGTATGGTGATTTGGGGATGTAAAATAGGTATTTAATATGTTTTCTATGGTTTGATTTATTATATTCATGAGTGTAATTCATATAGTAGTTTTTAGTTTTCATCTAGACCTTTTGGGTCTAGTAGCATAAAATCTGAGTAGGTAGTTTGCTGATGTCACCATTGCCATGTGTGGATGAGTCAGGGAGAGTTGGTCATATGGTTATGATCACATTAGTCTCTAATTTATATTTTAAAAGTCTCAAGTCTATATATGTATCACAAAAAAATATATGCAAGTGCAAATTTGGGCTCTCAGACATTTTGATAGTGTTTTCCCATAGCCAAATTTGTAATGTGGCAAGAAAAGCTAAGTAGGCATTTTGATGGTGGCATATCTCACACATGTGGACATTTAAAGAGAAGGTGATCATATGGGTTTATTTAGTTTTGTGGCTAGTTTATTTGTGCTAACTTTTAGGTCAATAAATAATGGGTGACAAAATATATGCATGTACAAAGTTGGCCTCCCAGACAAGTTTTTGACATAGTTGGCTCTGTGGTAGAAAACTCTAAGTGAGAATTTTAATGTTGTTATATATCACATGTGTGAAAGTTTCAAGATTAGTTTGAAACATGGTTGGAATTTAATATGTGAATATAACATATAATATAATTTTTAGCACTTGAATTTGAGCGAAGAAAAAATATATGAAGGTGTAAAGTTGGCTTTCTAGGCAAATAACAATGGTCTCTATACTTAGTCTATTTTTCATGATGTTAAAGATCAAGACCAAATGAAGATATAATAGCTCATAGGTGATAGTAAAATTAATAGATATGGTGTGCATCAAGTCAAAGATGTCAAAGTTTTCATTGGTTAATAGAGATAAATATAAATCTTATTCTAAGATCCAATAGTGTGCAGGTGATCATATAGCTTTGATCTAATAGTGTGTGTTGAACGAGATGGTAAGAAGTGTGCAATATTTAACATTGAATAGAGATAAATATCAAAATTATTCTAAGGATCAATGGTCAGTGGATTTTTTATTAATTGAGATCAATGGTGCAAATTAAATTCAAGAGGTCAAAGTGATAGTTGTTTAGCATTATTAAAGATTGAGCTATGTACAGGAGATCGATGATGCACGTTGAGTCAATATTGCAAGATTAAACGAGATGAGGTCGATTGTTCAAAGTTTTAAATTTGGGAATTGACACACTATTAATTAAATTTCTAATTATATCGATTGTGAATGATCAATTTGATGATGTGAGAAAAGTGATCGAGGTTTAACTGTGACTGTTTGCATTTGAATATTTGAATTTTTCAAAGAAAAGACCAATGTCTAGTTTTTGAACCATATCTTTCAATCCAAGAAATTTTTTACCATGAATTAAAAATTGATCTTGTAGAGGAATATAAGATTCATCTATAAATATATATTTTAAGATCTAGAAGTATGTATAGTCCAAGTTATGAGGGTTCAAAGTTGACTATGTTTTTGTGTTTGTTTTGCAAGTGACCCAAGAAGGAAAATTGAGCTTGTATTGATGTTTCATGATGAATTAGATATTGGAGAGTGTTTTAAACTCCATTAAGATAATATATATGGATTTTAGAGGTGTGATAAATCTATCTTGAGTATGAATAATGCTTAAGAAGTTGACTGTGTGTTCATTCATGGTGACCGTGAGCACATAATGTTATTTGAGCAAACTGTGATGTAATAGAATAATGTATTGGTGATTGTGATCATTTGAGTATGTCAAAGGGGTCATGTGAATTTTTTTTATGAATTTTTAAGTGGTCTTATGTTCTTAGTTTGTTCAGATTAGTGTCAAAGAGGTGAATGGTCTTCATAGGACCTAAAAGGTGACTTAGGCCTATTTGAAAGTGGATTATGCTTAAGTGTGACCCATATGGGATGCCTTAAGGGTGAAGGAATGTATTGTGGCTGACATGGAAAGATTATGAATTTAATAATTCATGAATGACCTATAAATAGTGAAACCAAATGAGATGGTTTCTAAGCTTTTGGAAGAGTTGTGTGTGAGACTTGAGAAAGACTTGTGCAAGGCTTGAAGGCTTGTAAGAGGAATAAGTGAGTGTTGAATCAAATAATTGGAGAGCAAAGGAAATTAGAGGAGAGAGTGTGACTAGTGGATGGGTTGTTGAGTAGATCAGATTGAGGACTATGTGTATGACCTGGAGGTCATATTTTTGATGTTAGAATAGTGCTTTTACAGATTTGAAGATCAAGTGTGAGTGAAGGAGAAGAATGATAAGAATAGGTCCATCATTAGGTGTTGTAGACATTATTCCAAATTTGGATGTGTTATTAGGTATTTTTTTAGCAACTCAATATCTAAGGGGTTACAACCTCCTTACAAGGTGAAACTTCCTACAGGTATAGTTGTTATGGTAGCTCAAATAGATATGTGTAGTAGATTCTTATGGGATTATAGTCTCAATAAAATTAGGAATGGTATTTCCTTGATCAATTATGGATGGTCTAAATTGGTTCTTGTTATTATAGGACAATAGTCCAATTACAGGTTCTAGTGGGGTTTCTACCCCAAGAGGGTTTCCCATGAATGTCATGTGTTATGTGATTGATCTTGCATTGTCTCTATTGCTCATTAATATGAATGATGTGTATGCTTCATGTATGATTATGGTAATTGATTAATAACTTGAAATGATTGAAATTGAATTTGTATTTTCTAGGCTCACTAATTCACCCCCCTTTTAGTGATTGTACCTCTAACAATTGGTATCAGAGTAGGTCCTTTGGTAAAGGCTTGACAACTTGAAGGTGATCCAAGGTACAATATGGGTAGTCATCAAGGAGGTTTATTTACTAAGTAATCACCAATGTTCAATGGATACAATTATGAATTTTAGAGTACTAGGATGAGGACATACATTATGTCCCTAGGGTTTGATGTATGGAAATTTGTTGTAGATGGTTATGTTTTTCATACTACTCCATCTAATGTTATAGATAAGAATTTGTTTGAGAACAATTCTAAGTCAATGAATATCATCACTTTTGGGCTTGCAAAGACTGAGTTCACCAAGGTAATCCATTGTAAATCTAATAAAAACATGGGATAAATAACAAATCATTCATGAAAGAGATTCAAAAGTTAATTTGGCAAAGTTACAGACTCACCAAAGATAATTTGAGATTCTTAAGATAAAGGAAGAAGATTTTTTGGCATCCTTTCTATAGAGAGTTGATGAGGTTTTGAACATCATCAGAGGTCTTGGAGAGAACCTTGAAGAGGATATTATAGTTTAAAAGGTGTTAAGGTCTCTATCCCTCAAGTTTGATAATTTTTTTTTTATATAGAATAAATTCATGATCTTACTCAGTTGAAGATGTATCAATTGCATAACACCCTTAATGGCTATGAGATGAGAGTAAATGATGATATAACACCAAATAAGGAAGTAACAATCAAGACAAAAATGAAGCTAAATAATAATTTACAAGTTAAGAAACCTAAAGAGGATGAGATATCTAACATTGATGAGGATGAACTAATTGTTTTGATTACTAGGAAATTGAAAATAGGCTTAGGGAAGTATAAGGGTAAACTACCCTTAAAATGTTTCAACTATGGAGAGATAGGACATTTGCTCATAATTTCCCTCATAAGCATGAGAAGAATGATGATAAAGAGCATGATGAAGGACAAGATAAAGATAAGAAGAGATACATGAACAAAGGATTCAGAAAGTATAACTATAAGAAGAAGTCCTTCAAGAACAAGAAGAGTCTTTGCACCAAAGAAGATTGCAACTCATCAGATGAGAGTGAAGTTAGTGACTCAGAGTATGATCATGAAGATGTTGGTCTTGTTGAAGATAAAACCCTATTCATGGTTGAGGAAGGTAGTTTCTCACATCGAAAAGAGTCTACTTAGAGTGATTCAGATGATGATGATGATGATGATGATGATGATGATGATGAGGTGGACTATGAAAATTTATTGACAAATGATTTTGAAGAACTGAATATTAAGAAGAAGATCAATAAGAAGATGAAATATAAACTCAAGGATTATGAGGAACAATTTAGTGTATTTGAGGCAAGATTATTTGAAGACTCTAGAGAGCATGAAGGTGTTGTCATGTTTCTTAATTTTAAGTTGGAATCTATGTTTTCAAGTCTAAGAGACAAATAATAATAATGCTCAAGGTATGATTCTAAGATTGTGTCTTTGAAATATGAGTTAGATAAATCTGCAAGTAAGGTGAAATCATATGTCAATTTTGATAAGAGCTCAAGTAATCTAGACAATTTTATGAGTGGTCAAAAGCAAGCTAGTGATAAAACTAGTATTGGATATGAAGAAGAACAAAAGAATGTAACTCAAGACAAGATGAAGAATAATTTGAATAATATCAATCATACTTTGAAGATAAATCATTAGACAAGAAATGAAGGTGTTGGTTAAATGAAGACAAATCAGATTAGACAACCAAATGCCATGAGGTCTGTGAGTTTCAATGGTTACTATTACACATGGAATCAATTTGGGCATAGAGATAAAGAATGTAAGAGACCTATTAGAAAAGAGTTTGTATGAGACTATGCTTTGGGTCATCAATCAAAAAGAGTGAGAAAAACTAAGTGCTTCAACTATCTTGATGTAGGATGCTTTACAAACCATTGTCCACATAAGATTAGACAAGGTGAGTCCTCTTCAAAAATGGGAGGTTTCTTTGTTTGTCATGAAAAAGGACATCTTGAAATTTTCTATCCAAACATGATAAGATAAAATATGTTTCCATCAAGGAGTATGGTGTGCTACAATTATGAATAGAGAGGTCACATTGCTAGGTTCTATAAACAAAGGCCTACAAGTTAGAATAAGTTCAATTAGGTTCCTAGAGTGTAAAGAAGAAGACAAGTTAACTCATAGAAGCCAAAGGAGACAAGTGTGAGTCATGATGAGACTACATTTATAAGTAATCTATTTTCTATGCTGAGAATTCTTTAGAAGTTGAAGAGTGCCAAGGGCTCTCATTATCTACTCATGTTGTGAGTGAAGGGACCAAGCTCAAAGAGAAGACCAAGGTGATGGTTGAAGCTAGTCCTGAGATATGTGTGGATCTAAGTGAACATCCTACTATTTTTAAGCATGTATCATGTAAAGAACATCAATTTTCAGTACTTAGTGATGAGGTTCCAAGCTGAAAGAAAGATTTTACAAATGAAAAGGTATGTTATGAATCTATGTTGTCTCTATATATTGTCAATCCAATCATGGAAGAAAAAGAGAATGTTATAGTGGTTGAGCATGTTACTTATCTTAAGCCTAAAAAGAATAAGAATAACTACAAGTATCAGATGACCAAGGAAGAGAAGGAATATGAGTAGTTGTGGGCAACTCCTGGTTTCACATTGTTCGAGGACATTGTGAAGTAAGATGTCTCTACCTATGCTTCTTAAGAGACATATTTATTATGAAGAATAAATTATGTATGATCAAGATCATAATTCCAATTAGAGAAGTTCATTGGTCAAGGGGGAACAACAATTTCATGAGCTTATTCTAGAGATTTGTGAAGGAGCTATAGTACAGGGTTAGAATGAGTTGTTCTAGGTGGATTAATGATATTGATGAAATGTCAAGAAGAGTTTGGTGCTTATAAATGTTTGTATACTTCTTTGTGATGTGCTTTAGTTTTTTTTGGGTCTGAAGGTATGTTGAAATCAAATTAGAGATTTATTGTTTACTCTCGGGTTCCCAATTTGTGCTTAAGATTATGTAGGTCCTGAAATGGGTTATAATAATTCAATGTTCCCAAAGGTATGGAGGCTCAATTTTTGGTCCAAAAGTGTGCCTTAGATGTCTCTAGGTGTACAAGAAATTTTAGAGGTGGATATTAACCAAAAGGAGGTTTATTAACTCTATTTTTTTTAGATTCTAGGGTTTTGGGATATGATAGAAAAGTGGTTTTCCTTGTGATTTGAGAACTAAGGATTTTAAATAGGCTGAATGAGACAAACGAGTTGATAAATAAATCTTTATAGAGATTAGAAGGTTTGTGGATTTCAATTTATTCAAGTATTTGTCAAGGTGGAACCCTAATTGGCAAGTGGGTTTTTTAAGGAAGTATGTTACATAGGATGATCTAGGTGATGAAAATTGGTTTGATTGAGAGGGAATATGAGATTGCTCTATATATTAAGTTTTAGGTCCTAAAGATGTGTCTAATGAAAGTTGTGGGGTCTGCAAATTCTAGGTAGGGATATAAGGAGTCTAGATAGGCCTAGTATGAAGATTTGATGTTTTTACTCGATGTTTCCAAAAGAGAAAGGTATTTATGTTTCAAAGAGAGTTATAAGGTTGTTTTATAATTTTTTTTTATCTATTTTGTGGCTAGCATGAAGCTATTTTGGTGGTCCTTATGATGGTTTGATATAGAAGGCTAGTAAGCCTATATGGTGGTTCTTCATGGTATATGGAAATCTGAAGATGCTTAAGTGATGTAATTACTTATAGATATTAGGGGGAGTCCCTCTTAGATATTTATTTATGAGTTACATCATATTTTAGTGTTTTGTGTGTTCTTTCTTTGTTGGTTGTAGTACTTGGTTGAAGAGTGTGTTAGTATGGAGCAAGAGGAAGTTGTCAAGGCAAGAAGAGGTAGGTTCAAGGTAAGGGGGAATTTTTAATATATTTATAATATGGTATACTCTTTATGGTAGTATTTTCAGGTCCTCAAGATCAGTTAGTGCCCACTTTGTCATTATGTCAAAGGGGGAGAGTGTTCTTATTGTGAGAGTGCTTAAAAAAAGAGAAGGAATGTGAAATGTATATTGCTATATGATGGGTATTGACATCAGTGAAAAAGGGGGAGATTATTTGAGATTTATAAATGATGTCATAGTGATGTCATGGAACTTTCCAAGTGAGTGGATGAAGTTCTTTGATAGTCTAAGTGACAATGACAAAGTGTGCAATGTGCTTATCCTAGTATGATTAAAGTAGGCTTGGTTGATCTTCTATTTTGACATGGTTAGAGTTGTTCAAGGATGAGTATGGTGATTTGGGGATGTGTAAGAGGTATATAAGATGTTTTATATGATTTGAGTGTTTATATGAATGAGTTAAAATCATCTGGTAGTCTATGGTTTTCATCTAGACTTTTTGGGTCTAGTAATGAAAAATCTATGTAGGTAATTTGCTGACATCACCATTACCACATGTGGATGAGTCAGGGGGCATTGATCATATGGTTGTGATCACATTAGTCCCTATTTTATATGTGAAAAGTATCAAGTCTAGAAATATAGTGCAAAAAAATATATGCAAGTGCAAATTTGGACTCTCAAAAATTTTGAGTGTTTTCCCATACTTAGCCAAATTTGCAATATGGCAAGAAAAATTGAGTAGGCATTTTGATGGTGGCATATATCACACGTGTGGACATTTAAAAATAAGATAATCATATGGGTTTGTTTAGTTTTGTTCCTAGTTTATTTTTATGAACTTTTAGGTTAGGAAATGAATCATAATAAAAGATATGCATGTATAAAGTTGGCCTCCCAAACAAGTATTTGACATAGTTGGCTCTATGGCAAAAAAATCTGAGTGAGCATTTTAATGTAAGTATGTCTCACACATGTGAAGGTTTTAGGAGTATTTTGACACATGATTGGATTATCCTATGTGAGGAGAACATATGTTCCAATTTTTAGAAATTTTACTTGAGTGAAGCAAAAGATATGGAGGTGCAAAGTTGGCCTTCTAGGTAGATAGCAATGGTCTCCATACTTAGTCTATTTTACATGATGTTAAAGATTAGGAGTAAATGAAGATATAATGGATAATGAGACATTGTACCATGAATATATATGGTTTGAAATAAGTTAAATAGGTCAAAATTTTGGTTGGTTAATAGAGATAAAGATTGAGCTTCTTCTATGATCCATCAGTGAGCAGACGATCATACAATTTTGATCTAATGGTGCATGTTGTGCAAGATGGTAATAAGTGTTTGATGTTTAACATTGATCAGAGATAAATATCAAGATTATTATAAGGATCAATGGTGAGTGTATCTTTATACTAATTGATATCAATAGTTCACATTAAAGTCAAGAGGTTAAAGTGAAAGTTGTTTAACATTGTTAAAGATCGAGCTACGTACAGGAGATTGATAGTGCACATTGAGTCAATATTAAAAGATTACACAAGATGAGGTCAACTGTTAAAATTTTAACATTTAGGCATTGGTGAAATATGAATTAAGGTTTAAAGAATATTGATGGTGCATGATCAATCTAAAGATGTGAGAGCATGAGATGTGAGTAAAGTGATCGAGGTTTAACTATGACCGTTTGCATTTGAATATTTGAATTTTGTAAAAGAAAGACTAGTGTTTGGTTTTTGAGCCATGTATTTCCATACAAGACAAATTTGAACATGTAGTAAAAATAAAACTTGTAGAGGACTCCAAGGTGAATCTATAAATATAGATTTTAAGATCTAGAAGTATGTACAATTAAAGTTATGAATGTTAAAAGTTGACTATGTTTTTGTGTTTATTTTACAAGTGACCCGAGAAGGAAAATTGAGCTTGTATTGATGATATTTTGAGGTTTAATGATGAATTATCTATTGGAGAGTGTTGTAAACTCCATAAGGATATTTTTTATGGATTTTAGAGGTGTGATCAATATATTTTGAGTATAAACAATGCTTAAGAAGTTGATTGTGTGTTCACTCATGGTGACTGTGTTTATAGAATGTTATTTGAGCAAACTGTGCTCTAGTAGAAGAAAGTATTGGTGACTATGATCATTTGAGGATGTTGAAGGGGTCATGTGAATTGGGTTCATGCATTTTTAAGTGGTCCTATGTTCTTATTTTTTTTGGAAAAGTATCAAAGAGGTGAATGGGTCTTCATAGGACCTAAAAGGTGACTTAGGCCTATTTTAAAGTAGATTATGCTTAAGTGTGACCCATGTTAGATACCTTAAGGGTGAAGGCATGTATTTTGGCTGAAATGTTTTTTTTTTTTTAATAATTCACGAATGATTTATAAATAGTGAAATGAAATGATATGGTTTATAGGATTTTGGAAGAGTTGTGTGTGAGACTTGAGAAAGACTTATGTAAGGCTTGAAGGCTTGTAAGAGGAATAAATTAGTGTTGAATTAAAAGTTAGAGAGAAAAGAAAATAAGAGGAGAGAGAGTGTGACTAGTGGATAGGTTGCTAAGTAGAGTAGATTAAACATTGTGTGTATGACCTGTAGGTCATATTTTTGATGTCAAAATAGTGTTTTTGTAGATTTGAAGATTGAGTGTGAGCAAAGGTGAAGAGTGATAAGTAGAGGTCCATCATAAGGTGTTGTAGACATCAGTCCAAAGGTGGATGTGCTCGTAGGTTTTTTTGTGGTAGCTCAACTTCTAGGGGGTTGTAGCTTCCTTACAAGGTGAAACTTTCCAAAGGTTTAGTTATTGTGTTAAATCATTTATATAGGTGTAGTAGCTCCTTGTGGGATTACAGTCTCACTAAAATTAGGAATGGTAGTTCCTTGATTAGTTGAAGATAGTCTAAATTGGTTCTTATTATTATAGGATAGTAGTCTATTTTTAGGTTCCTATGGGTTTTCTCTCCTAAGAGGGTTTCCCACATATGTCATGTGTTATGTGATTGATCTTGCATTGTCTCTCTTGCTCATGGTTATGAATGATGTGTATGATTTATGAATGATTATGGTAATTGATTAAGAACTTGAAAGCATTAAAATTGAATTTTATAGGCTCATTGATTCACCCCCCCTCTCAGTGATTGTACCTCTAACACATATCCCAACCCTCATATGTAATCATACTTCCCTTGACCCTACTCCTCCCTATGATTACACATCAACTCACATGCAGAATAACAACCTTGGTTATCCCACTTGGTGACATTTTACACTCATTTGGACCTTTCTCGCATCATATTCTTATCCCCTACACATCCTCAATTGATCTCAGTCTTTTTTTCATGCTAGACATGCTCTCTAGGGACCCCCTAGGGCCCTTTTAGAGGTTTTCTATGGCCTTTAGACCTAGACCATATATTAGGGAGGAAACTTGTGGATTAGTCCACATGTTTCCTTCACAAAATACATTACTTAGGTAGAATGTGTGAAAAAATGCCCTGGCTAGAAACTAGTTTTTGGTTTGTTGGCATATTAGGTTTTGAGATATATGCCATTTTATCATTCATTATATATTCTCTCTATCTTGATAAATCTCTTTGATTTATTGATCTGATCTTCCCACTTGATCATCACACTCAAATATTGGCTTCCTCCTTGAATCTCTCTTGATTCTTGCTTGGCACAATAGTTTTCATTATGACAAGGGATACCCTACTCTACTGCATCTTATCTTGGTGATTTAAATTGCTCTCTATAGTGTTCCTAAAGCTTATGGGTTGTCATTTTCTCCCTTAAGACTCTATTGCACCTCTCTTTTACTCCTTTCATTGGCTCTCTCATATATTGACAGCTTCTCCTTACCCTCTTCCACAACTTTTGGCTCTTGGTCTAGACTCAACTCACACATAACCTGATCCTTTTCCTCTATTGCTTCATATCTTGGATAATCAGTTGGTATAAAGTCTGCACATCTCTATTGAGTTTTATATAAGGGAACTATGCTTTGTAAAGTGAAATTCTTGTTTATTTTTAGAAGTATACATGTTAGGGTTTGATTTGTTTTAGTGATTTAGCTTGCTAGGGAATTATCTAGGATAGTTTCTACAACTTATGCATTTGTATGTGGTTAAAGATTATATTTATTGCTTGAAATATCTCTCATCATATGTTATAATTGCATTAGAAATGTTTCTCATTACATATTAGTAACCTATATGCTCAAAAAAATCTATACAACTTGTTTAAACAATCTCTCTCTCTTGCTAAAGTAAAAAATTACACTGTTAGAAAATAATAATGTTGAAAGTAAAATATAGCTCAAACTTAGATTAGGCATGCTATTGAAACCTTGATTAAAAATGTCTTTATTGCTTAAAAAATCTTTCATTTGGCTTGAAAGTGCCTTTGATTCTAATTTTACATATCATTTGGTAGCTCTCTTTATTCAGCATTGTTATTTCCATAATTTATATGCAATTAATTATCTAGTCTTCGCTACTTGCTTTAATATGATTAGATCTACTAGAGATACCAACATCCTTTGTGCACTTGATCATGCTATCCCTAACTTGGTTTAAAAGTCTATCTATATCTTGGTGCAAGATGTAAAATTAGATAGCCACTATAGATCTCCTATCCCATAGAATCCTTGAGCCTTCTAGCTAACTAGTGGTTTGTTTAAGTATCCTGTGTACCCCTACCAAACACTAGTGGTTCCATTCAAATTCTTAGAGCTACATTATGGCACATGTAGTGGGACCTCACATAAAATATCATGTTATTTCTATCCCATTTATAACTTTCTTATCCAAATCCCCTCTATTATCTATTAAGCTTTGCTTTCAGTTGTGTTTTGGCTCTCACTTTGGTTGTTTTCTCTTGATTTGGTTTTGTGTCATTCTCCCTATTGGTTCTCTATTAGTTTGAATTTTATATTATCTCCCATGTTTCTCTTATTTCATTTCATCCATTGATAGCCTCCTACACTTGGGACACCAATCCTATTATATTTATGGCCTTATCCCTGAGCTCACTCATGAGCAAGATATAGCTGTAATAGAATGCCATAAACACTATAGGATCTAGGAGGTTACCTTTACCCAATATGGTAGTGTATACCCTCTCTCATTCTAAAGGGAACAAGATTGGTAGATATATAACCAATGAACTTGGTCTTCTTTTCACCAGTTTGAGTTTCATTCATTTGAGGATGCTTTTTCTCAACCTCATGCCATGTCTCATTCACCCATTCAAGTTGATGAGGATCCCCTTGCATGATTAGGACCTAATGAGCTACATGATATCATTGATGATTATCATATATGCCTTTAGGTGAATGAAGTGCATCCTTCTCCCCTTAAGAGTTGATAACATGCTTCCTCTAGAGATAGATCTCACACCCAATCAGTTTTGAGTGCCTTAAGGAGTTCTAATCCAAGTTTCATACCTCTTTATTTAAAGGAAACTCTACATCAAGAACACCATCATATCAATGTTGTGGGTCATAGGTATTACAACTTGGTGAAGTATCTCCATCATGAATATTCCTCCCATCCTCTTAGCCCTTCATTTAGAGTCTCAAATGAGCATGCTGATTTCGATCACCACCTACAAATTAAAGATCCATAGAATGCCTATCCCAAGCATCAATGCCCTCTGATTAACCCTCATCTAATGTAATATGACCAACATCATGGAGACTTAAGTCATCATATCCATTTTTATGAGTATGCCATGTCATCCCCTCACCCCCATAGGGAATGGTATTCATCCTATGGTTGTTCCCCACCTTATGGTAGAGATGATTTTTAGTATGAGCATCCCCCATATCAAGAGTTGCCTTGGAATCATCCTCTCCATGCTCATGGTTATGATGATGTCTATGTGCATAGGCAACATCATTACCATCATGATCCTCCTCTTACAGCTTGTTACTATCTTGATATCAATCATGCCTATGAGGATCTCTATCAAAATACTCTAGCCCCTTGGGTACATGTTATTCCCCTTCTTACTTCTATCTCTGAACTACCTAAGTTCAATAGGACTCATGACTCTAGTCCCATAGATCATATTATGGAATTCATGATGCCCTATATGGATTAGGAACATGATGAAGGTATAATGTTGAAGCTCTTCATTCTCTATGAGCTAAAGCTCTTGTTTGGTTTCAAAATATGCCTCTAGATTCTTCCTCTTTCTAGCTCTTTTTGGATGACTTATTCTAGTACTTTTATATCTCCAGACCTTTAAACCTCAACATCCAATCACTCACCTTCATGGTACAAGCCAAGGGTGAGTCAAACTTTGATTTGTGTATAGGTGGCATTAGACATCCATACATGTAAAACTAGGTTCTTGGATGGTCAACTTTATGATATGTTAACATTATCATTAAGGAATGAGGTTCACCTTGAGTTCCTCAAGTGTGAGCCTACCTCTTATGATGAAGCTATAATTGAGTGTCTAAATATTGAAGTATTTAAGGTGCATGCAAACATGTGGCCCATACCAATCAAAAAGTCATCCTCTTCATATGATCAAAACTACAATGCAATTGGCAATGGTGTCACTAATTTTTATCATAAAAATAAGGACAAGAATGATAGCCACAAGGTGAATGCTTTGAGTAAGAATCCAATTAAAAATAAGGATTTTGAATCAAGCACAATAAAATAATGGATGGTGTTTCCTTATGACCCTACCAAGTTTTGAAATTACCATCAGATGAAGGGGAATGATGATGCCAATTGTGCTTCCCAAAATTTTGGTGCACAAGCCTCACCTCCATCTTAGAGTTCTCCTCTTGCAGAACACAACCAAAAATTGAATGTGTTTAAAGAGCCTCTACTTGACCAAAAAAAGGAGAAGAATAAGAAGAAAAAGAAGAAATCAAAGGATAATGCCCCTCATTTTCCTTCTTGATCCTCCACCTCTTTTGACTCCTCTTCTTAGGATGACTCGAGAGGGAAATTCAAGTGTGACAGTAACAAGGTCATTGATACTATTTACATAGCCTCTATTAGGTATGAGTGCTTTGTTAACATGCATCAGGTTGAGTAATTGACCTATTAGAGAGACTAGTGGTGTTGGGCCTCCTATCCCACCCATAAGTGTAGGGAATCCTAAAGTTAGATTCAAATTTTGATGTAACATCCTTCCTCAGGATAGATAACATCCTTACTCTATCATAGATGAGTTATAGGGCCTTTAAACTAAAATCTCCATTTGGGACATTCTTCACCTTTTCCATGAGTAAAGGGGCCTCATATTTGATGAGTTATGTCTCTCTCATGAGGGTCTACTATGGGATTATGTTGAATTTTTTATTAACTCTGAGACATTCGAGAACCCTTTCCCTCATGTCTTATCTTTTGACCCCACCTCTTTACCAGATGCTTCATTTTTTGTAAATAGGGCTCAGTTCCCTCTCTATATTGAGACCTATATTGATAATATCATGTTAATAGATGAATCATTGATGAAGGAGATACATTTAATATCATTACCTTGAATGTGTTTAATGAGCTTAAGATCAGTTAGAATAAGCTCTCTAATTCTCACCAGATTTGTGTTGGTTTCAACAATGACACAGTTGTGTCAGTGGGGAATATGAAGCTCTGGGTCAAGTTTGGCCCCAAGATGGTTATGATTTATTTTTGTTTGTTAGACTTGGATATTTCATACAAAATTAATATTGGCCATCCTTCGACTACTACCATGTAGGCTATTACGTTGGCCATGTTTTTCATGGTTTAGTTCATGTATAAAGGTGAGGTTCATACCATAGAGGTTGACCCAGAACCCTAGGAATTGCTTTATGCAAAGACAAAGATCTTAGGTGAGGCTTTGGTTGTATCCTCATGGGGCTATGTAGACTCCCACACACACCCTACTTCTGAGTATCATTTTATCAAGGATGAACATTGTGATCTAGTTGAGTATTGAGTAACATTCACTCCTTCAAATTTTGGCATGCATTGGCCAACTCCCTTTCCAACTTTATGATGCCAAGTTAGATCTTCCCTTCTTAGATACATCTTTCAAAATGTCTCCCTAAAAATTGAGCTTACCCTCTCATAATTATTCTCCCATTAGAGTATCACTTATCTCAATACATCTCATGCAAAGATTGCTAGAGTCACTGAGTCTGATCTTAAGTGCTATGCCATCCATGAAATAGTATGTAACCCAATCAATGAGAGATATTAAAATAATATCATGCCCATGAATCATATACACTACCATAATATTATTTTTTTGGGTTTAGAGGTATTATTCACAAATAATGACCCTACCTTTAGAACTCCTATGTTTTGGTCATGACTGGTGAACCTAAGGAAATGAATGTTCCATATTATTCTCCCCACCTTTTCCCTATTATTTGGCCTCTACATAGGCTAAGTAGTGGCTTACCATGGGGATATGCCTCTATTTATGGTGAAGTGGTGGCATTCCCTTATGGTAGGCCTAGGCCTAGGCTTGTGGTGCTTTGGTGAACCTCAAATCTTACTAGAATACCCTCCCTAGGTCCTCATTCGATGGATTACCCCTCTTGTAGTATCCATCATCAGAACCTTGTGGGTCTCCTTAGACATTTGGATTGTGAACTTCTTAGATGAACCTCAATATAAAATCAAAGTCTTTTACTTATTTTAGTGGGTCAAGTTATTACTTGTTGGTAGCTAGCCCTCTATCGACTCCCTCTCTCCTTTTTTATAATGCTTGTAGGTGGTGTGGGTTAGTGGTTGTGGATATTTATGACGTATTACATCCTTCCCTAGATGTTATTAATATATAAAAGGCCTTGTAACACCCCTCCATGCCTTTAATTGTATTTGTCATTAAGATACTATCTCACGTTTGGCCACTACATGATGGTGATGGCTCTATCGATTGAGGTGTCTTTCTTGCCTTTATCACTTTGACTCCTCCTCGCATCTACATAATGGAGAAATGTGACCTTGGATCATTTGTGTGTATCATATAACAAGAATAACATGTTTTAACAAGATCACAATCATTATTTTCTTGTTTAGCCCTTCCCCATCCTTTTTGGGCAAGTTATGGGCCCTATAAGGCTCCTTAGGCTTATTTTTAGCCCTTTCTAGCCTAGGCTATGGGTTTTTGGGCTATGCTATGGCCTGGCAGTGGACCATACCATGGACCCCATGGAATTTTAATGGTAAAGACTATGGTTTTACCTAGATAAGCCATGGTTTGGGCAAGGGGCTTTCTTTTTACTCTCTCTTGGCCTCCGTTTTGCTTTATTATTGCTCCCAGAACCATAAAACCTTCATCTTAAAGGTTTTGGCCCATTCTAGATTTGATGGAAGAGTTTGTTTCTCTATTTGAGGCATATTTAGGTGTATTTTGGGACCATTATAATCTCCTGAGCCCCCAAGTCCTTTAGCTTTTTAGTATTTTGTACTCCTTATTAGGGTATACCTTGGGATAGAAGTTGATCTCTCTTCTTCTTTTAGTTAGTCATTTCTCTAATTTTCTATAGTTGATCCATTCTAGCTCCCTCTCTATCTCATTTTCATCATGGTTTTAGGTAGGTCTATTAGTTAGGTGCATTTTTTTGGGACTTGCTTTGGTCTTCATCTTCTCTAAACTTCCCCCACTTTCCCTTGTTACCTATTACTGTGGCCGGTGTTGGTCAACTATTTTGGTTGTGGCTTGGTTTCATTATTTATTTACCTTATGAAACTAACTTACATTTCCTTGTTTTGATATTTCCTTTATATATTTGTTAGTATTGAATATTTGACCCCCATCATGGTGCACCTCTAAGTAGTGATTCACATTGATGGTGGTAGTCAGGGCAACCTAGGACTGGTAACTATGACTTGGGTTATTGTGGTAGCTAGTTTCATACTTATTAGTGAGATGAATAATACTATCAAATATCATGTGATAATTGGTGCCTTGATTAATGCTTATGAGTTAGGCATGTGATATGTGTAATTATTCTCTAACTCACTCTTAGCCATGTCTTAACTCACAACTGCTTGGGCCATCCTTAGCTATGAGTTTATCCCCCTCTTTGAGGCATATCATGATTTTCTCTCCTTTTAGATTGTATGATTTGATTTTATATCACTTGTGTCCCTTCTTCACAGGAGCTAGAGCTAGAATTGGAGCTAGAGCTAGAGTTGGATTTAGATTATGCAGCATTTTCACTCTCACATGTGGATCATGCCATTGACTTCTTCTACCACCATCCTTATCTAGTAAGTGTAGGTAATGTTCTATTTTATCTTTTTATTTCTTCCTTTCTATTGATTTTGTGTGGCTTTTAAGTACTACATAAAACTCATTAATTCAAACATAGACTACTTATACCTCAGGGGCATATGTAATCATACTTCCTATGACCCTACTCCTCTTTATAATTACACATTAGCTCATGTGTAGACTACCAACCTTGCTTATCCTTCTTGGAAACATTTTCCACTCGACTGGAGATTTCTCGTATCATATTCTCATCCCATACACATCCTCAATCCATCTTGATCCTTTTTACACACCAGATAGATTCTCTAAGGACCCCTCAAGGCTTTTTTAGAGGATTTTTAACCACCTAGGTGGCCTTTAGACCCAATTTGTGGCTTAGGGAGGAAACCCACAACCTAGGCAGAATGCATGAAAAAATGCTCTATTTAGGCCCAAATAATTAGAAATGACTAATTTTTGACTTGTTGACAGATTAAGTTTTGAGATATATGCTATTTTCTCATTTATTAGAGCCTCTCTATCTTGATAAATCCCCTATATTTCTTGCTCTAATCTTCCCACTTGATCATTACACTCAAATCTTAGCTGCCTCCTTGAATATTTCTTGGTTCTTACTTGGCACAATAGCTTTCATTATGATAGGGGATGCCCTACTCTACTACAACTTGTCTTGGTGATTCACATTGCTCTCTACAATATTCCTAAAGCTTTTGGGTTGCTCCTTTATCCCTTAAGACTCTATTGCACTTGTATCTTGTGCTCCCTTCATTGTCTCTCTCACATATTTGTAGCTTCTCCTTCACCTCTTCCACATATTTTGGCTCTTGGTCTGGACTTAGCTCACACACCTTCTAATCCTCTTCCTCTCTTACTTCCTAGATTGGATAATTGGTTGGTAGAAAGTCTGCACATCTCTTTTGAGTTTGATATGAGGTCACTTTGTTTTGAAAATTGAAAGTCTTGTTTATTTGTAGTAGTATACATGCTAGGGTTTGATTTTTTATAGTGATTTAGCTTGTTAGGTAATTATCTAAGATAGTTTATGAAGCTTATAAATTTGTATGTGGTTAAAATTATATTCATTACTTGAAATATCTCTCATCCTATGTTATGCTTGCATTGTAAATGTTGATCATTACATAATAGGATATTATATGGTCAAAACAATATATAAAACTTGCTTAAATAATCTCTCTATCTTGCTAAAATAGAAAATTGCATTGTTACAAAACAATAATGTTGAAAGTAATAGATATCTCAAACTTAGACTAGGCATGCTCTTGAACCCTTGCTTGAAAATGCCTTTATTGCTTAAAATGTATTTCATTTGGCCTAAAAGTGCCTTTACTTCTATGTTTACATATTATTTGTTATCTCTATTTATTTAATATTTTTATTTCCATAATTTGTATACAATCAGTTGTCTAGTCTTAGCTACTTGTTTTACTATGGTTAGATCCACTAGAGATACATGTTTCCTTTGTGTACTTGCTCATGATATCACTAACTTGGT
Source organism: Torreya grandis (assembly GCA_037957365.1). Taxonomy (NCBI): domain Eukaryota; kingdom Viridiplantae; phylum Streptophyta; class Pinopsida; order Cupressales; family Taxaceae; genus Torreya; species Torreya grandis. The sequence continues at coordinate 2,018,722 of JARHVA010003209.1, read as the reverse complement.
TTACAAGTCTATCTATAGTTTGGTGTAATCTGATAAACTAGATAGCCACTATAGATCTCCTACAATCCATAGAATCCTTGAGCCTTCTATCCACCTAGTGGTTTGTTTAAGTATCCTATGTACCCTCTTCCAAACACTTCTGTTTAGATTCTTGGAGCTAGATTTTCCTCTTTTGAGTGGCCATTTTATTCCTTCCTCCCCACATGTCTAATTGAGGGGGCATCATGTACACTAACAACATTTACTAACCTTAATCCATGAGTGTCTTTATTCTTTAAAAGATGACTACTCCTTCCACTTCATCTAATCGTAATGCCCTTTCAAATAGGGGAAAAATGGATACATCTAAATTTGATCACTTCATTTATCATCACTAATTTTACTAGTAATCAACACTAATTTCACCTATTTAATTTAATCATATTTATCTCTTTTAATTATATCATAATATCACCCTTTCTAGTAATTTTTCTATTATCTCCCTTCTTCATTCTTCATCCACTAACCTTATTTCTACCCCACAAGTCAATTAATCCTTCTTCTAATGTGTCATTTATCATTTAATATTATCCTAACCCCAATTGTCCATTATATTAGAATTAAAAATTCTAACCCCACCTCACCTAGCCTATTCTTAAGATCTCCTACATCCCTAGTCCCTAATCACCCATCTAATCATATCCCTAAACCCTTCAATTAATCCCTTTTAACTCCTAATCAAATATAAAATCCTATAAATTATAGATCCTTCTCTAACTCTCTATAATTATCTAAAATTAGAGGGTTATAATGAATTTAAAATTCATTTTAATCCCCCTCCACCCTATAAATAACCAACATGGAGATTGGTTGGACTAATTATAAATATTAAAATACACTCTTGCATGCATATACTAGCTCTCTTAGCTTTCAGACTCCCATTGCATCCAAACCATCCTTGCATCTAATAAGCCATTAACCCATTCATTCTCACTTGAAATCTTGAAGCCACCATTATCCAGCAATCCAAAATCCTTGAAGAATCTATTTGAATATCTTTAATGGAAAATAAGAGGACCAAGATGATGTTAAGAATCTTTATCTAAGTTTTGATTACTTCCATATTCTCTCCCTTTGAATTTTTGTAAGTTTTGTGTTATTTTTTTATATATAGTATATTGAATCCATTACTCAAAATTTACAAGCATACATAGATAAAACATTTTATGAACTCATTTATTATTTGAACATTGTTTAAACCTATGTTTTCCTTAGGGTTTCATATTTTATTTAGTCTATTTCATCTTTCTTGATCACAATAATTTGGTTATAAAGGATAAAGTACAAACATCCTTAATGGAAAAATTTGTTAAATCAAACATAACCTATGAACAGCAAGACTTATATGTTTCCAATACTATCGATATTGCTCAAAGGCAATCTTAAATGCCACTAGAATCTCATTTTTTAATTTTAAATCAAAAATTTTACCAATCACAACTCAATGATAAAGGGCATCTATGACACCTTTCATTGCTCTTCATAGAACCTAAGGTTATAACAATAATCATGCCACTCTTATTATTCACTCATGACTTATATTAGGTACTGTAGTCCATGTTGTTAATAATCAATGAGGTAGTCCACCACATCATGGAGGTAGTCAACATGTCCCTCCTTATTCCCCTCATCATTCCACATAAAAATCAAATCAATCCAAATCATATGATATTATTGATCAATTAACTAATACTCCTGTGAAACTTTCATTTTTGGACTTGTTAAAAATCTCATTAGTTTATAAGGATATTATTTATGCCACATTAAGGGACAATGTTATTCTCAATGACACATAACCTATAGCTTTTCCTTCAATCATGAATGCTTTAAAAGATGTAGACACAAGAATCACTTTTTATAATGAAGAGTTTCCAACCCAAGATATAATCACATAAAATCTGCCATTATACATTTAAGTACTAATGTAGAACAAAGGCATTAAAAGAGTGTTGATTAACGCTAAATATGTAATGAACATTTATAATAATAATTTATTAAAAAAATTTGGTATTAACATTTTTATTCTTTAATAAACAAATACAACTATCAAAGGAATTGATGGTTCTTCAAAATAAATTCTTGGTTGGATCACCTTAGACATAACATTTGGGAAAAAAATAATATCTACTTTATTCCATGTTATATCTAATCAATTGACTTACACTTTATTTTTGAGAAGGCCTTTGATACATATGATGGAAATAGTACCATATAAATTTAACTTATGTTTATAATTTATGCAATAAAGACACTCTTATGAATTTCCTGATGATGATTCCCCTTTATGATATTGTAGGGTTTAGTCATCTCAATAACAATTAGATGATATATACATTATTCCTAATTCTAAAACTATTCTATGGGATCAAAAATTCACATATGAAAAATTGGTGTATCTAATGATACAAACAAGAACATAGATTAATAAAAATTATGCATAAATAAGCTTGAGAAATCATAGATATAAATGGAAAAATCACAAAAATAACTTTCATAATTAGAAGGAAAATAATCAAAAGTGAATAAAGAATGTATTCAAGATCTAAGCTTATAATAAAAAACACTTTGAGAAGAGTTTGGTATGAATCAAGAAAATTGAGCCACAATCAGAACTAAACTACATTAAAAAAGAAGAGAAAAGTAAACAAAATCAATAAGAGACTATACTCACTCTCCATTAGTGGTAAATTCAGAAGTGTAAGATGGCCATGTCTTAGATTAATATGATAGTGATGAGGATGAGACCAACATAGTCGATGTGATAGATGATAAATTTTTTAAATTGGATTTCAAACCTTTGGATGAATATTTATCTCATACCTTGTTTACACCTATTGCTCCAAGAGTTTATTGAGCTAATGCTATATAAATTATTGTACATCAATCAAATTCAAAATCTAAACAAACTCTTGACATGCACATAGATTTTAATGATATAAATTTGATCACTAAGGATTCTAGTATGATCCCACCAGTATAAAGTCACATATTACAAATTGAAAAAATTATATGTGAAAAATTACCAAGGTAATAATTAGAGAATGTTGAGTTACATATTAAACAACACAAATAATCACAATGAAAGACTCCTTTAAAAATCAAGTCAACAAATAATATATTAAACAAATATTTTTACTAAAGGAAATTAAGAACCAAGATAAATCTACTAATGGGTATAAAAATTAATTCATTAAAAAACATTCATCATATATCAAACCTTTGTTTCTCAACCTCCTTATTGATGGAAAACATTGTACAAATGTTGAAACCACATCCTTTTGTGATGCTAATTTTTGTATCATGACACTTATCTAATATCATGGATATGATAATCAACATATGGGTCATATTATAAGTCCTCAATGATGCATTGGATCCATTGACCTACCAGTTACACTTGAATCAAAAACATCTTCTATCATATTTTATGTTGATCCCAAATTGGATGATTATAATGTAAAATTGGGTAGATCATGGATGAAATACATGGGGGAAATGTTGGGTAAGGATCATTATTATATCACATTTTATCATGAAAGTGTCATGATTACATTTTCAAGAAATAACCAAACAATTAAGCAAGGGAAAATAAAGAAACCCATGTCTTCAGCTAATAATGGAATAGTCAATGATCACTTGGCAAAGGCCATTAGATTACCAATCCTCATAGATTGTTCTGATAATTGGGTATCTCATTGCATTTTTAAAATATTAAAAAAAATCAAACATATTCAAAATCATAAAAATATGATTGTACATAGCTTCTAATTTCTTACATCTTCTTCCAATTTGTTTGCATTTGTGATTGTTTAGTATATTCATCCATGGCCTTGGATTTCATTGAATTATTGGTATTTTAGCCCTTATATTTTATCCTTGTGATTATATAAAATCTAAAAATAGTGTTCAACCTCCCTCATAATAACATTCATCTCCCTGCATGCATATTTTTTTCCAATATTCTATCATTTTACATACGAGACAAAAGCACCCAAAAGGATAGAAATGTTAACCACTATTGTCGTAGTTATTGGACTTATACTCTATCTTTTCCTATCTAGAACTTGCATTTTTTATAATTCAAAACCTTGATTCTATCAATTTACAAATTATTCATGCATTATGATTATGCAATTTAATGTCTTTCATGCAAAAATCTCCTTATTTCAAGCTTAATTGTTTCATACACACAAAATATTTCAATAAGTATACATTTGATGAAATGATAATGTAAAATAAATTATTTGAATATATTTTATAGTCTCCTATAGACTTTAATAAATATTTATAATTCACTTTCCATATGGGGTAAATTCTGTTTATCGAGTCTTTTCAATCCTTATTAGTGCACATATCACTTTGAAACTTGTTGCAAATTATCTAGATTTGATCTCCTTTCGTATAGTTTAACACCTTTTGTTTAATTTTAGAATCTAATTTTTATGTTTTAAATATTACAAAATAAAAACCATATATTCTCAAAAAAGTAAAAAACATTAAAATATTGTCAAAAATATAAAATCTGTTAGCATATTATTGTATTTACCTTAGGTTATTTACTAAGGTAATTTATTTTGGTTAGTTTCCTTAACCACTTTGGTTAAGAGGTTAGTTGTTTATTTGGCCTTTGTTATTTCATGCAAGCTAACATAGGTTAGTTTTATTATACCCGTCTCATTCTTCACAGGTATTTCATTTGTTTGCCTATTTAATAGACCTTCATGCTTGGTTGAATGTTGAACAAGTGCTCTGCGATTCTCAATCTCATTTTCTCTGTGTGTTTTGTTTAATCTAATATGGTATCAGAGCCTATGGTTTTTAGAACTTGAGTGAAGGTTTGTGGAAGCCAGAGAGAGGTCGGTGTCTTGCCAGGGAGGAGCTTCAGGTGCCCAGTGGAGAGCTGAGGAGAGAGAAAGCATCACGGAATTCAAAAAACTCAACCAGAAGGTCTAAAAATTTAGAGATAAACTTGGTCTTTTTTCTAGTTTAGTCATTAAGGGAGGGTGTTAGCATATTATTGTATTTACCTTAGGTTATTTACTAAGGTAATTTATTTTGGTTAGTTTCCTTAACCACTTTGGTTAAGAGGTTAGTTGTTTATTCGGCCTTTGTGGATAAAGAAAATTTTGGAGGATCTTCAGTTTGAGTCATCAAAGCCTACTCCAATTTTTTGTGACAACCAAAGTGTTTTGAAGATGGTGAAGAATACAGTATTTCATGCTAGGACCAAACACATTGAGGTTCACCATCATTACATCCAACAGTTGGTTACAAATGAAGACATCAGTCTCTTTTACTGCCCCACTGCAGAGCAACCAACTGATATAATGACCAAACCACTTGGTACAGACAAGTTCATAAAATTTAGAGATAAACTTGGTCTTTTTTCTGGTTTAGTCATTAAGGGAGGGTGTTAGCATATTATTGTATTTACCTTAGGTTATTTACTAAGGTAATTTATTTTGGTTAGTTTCCTTAACCACTTTGGTTAAGAGGTTAGTTGTTTATTCGGCCTTTGTTATTTCATGCAAGCCGACATAGGTTAGTTTTATTATACCTGTCTCATTCTTCACAGGTATTTCATTTGTTTGCCTATTTAATAGGCCTTCATGCTTGGTTGAACGTTGAACAAGTGCTCTGCGATTCTCAATCTCATTTTCTCTGTGTGTTTTGTTTAATCTAATAAAATCAGGGCCTAAACATGATTAGCAATCTAGTTGACATCTTTGCAATATGTTATTTACCCCCTGATTAGTAGATAACATATTCTTTCTATATCACACATGCATTTAATGGGTATCTAAGAAGTGTTATGCAGGACATATAGGTATTTATAAAGATTAAGATGTTGGACTTTCCTCTACCCATTGGCCTTGTCAAATTGTGGGAATCTTATTCACATGTGACAATATGTAGGTGTTATCATTATATAACCCATATATTGTTGAGTTTCAATTATATAAAAATATAATGTTAACATTTTTATCTTACATAATGTACATGAACATGTTATATTATAGGATACAATTGCATGATATATGCATAATTTAGACTATCTTTACTAATTCTATGTTCCATTGATGTTGTTTACTTGTATATAGTAGATTATAACTTTATTTTTCTATTGTGTTGGACCTCCATTGTGTGAGATTATTTGAATGGTGCATATCTATGATATCTTGTGTGTTTTTTATGAAATTTGAACATGTCATTGATTTGGACCTTGGTCTTGTGTGTGGTGTGTGACATTTGAACATGTCCTTGCTTTGGCCCTTATCACTATGTGTGTGAAATGTTTGAACATGTCCATTGTTTATGACATTATTCATGTCTATGCATGTTGTTTGGCACATTTGAACATATCCTTTTTCTTGGCCCTTGGCCCATCTATGTAAATTTTATATCTTTTATGTTTATTGTGTGTGTGCTTATTAATCTTAATGAGTTTGATAAGTGTCATGATCCATATCATGCACTCCTAACATACTAACACACTAATTCTATGAGCTTCATTGATACATTATATAGGCTTGCCTCTTAAGTTTTATGTAAAAAATTGAATCTTACTACGCTAATAATTTTTCCATTTGCTAAAAATTTAAATGATAACATCTAACTACACATGTTTTAAGTTAAATTTTATTTTGAGATGAGTGAATTTTCATGAGTAAATTACCTCACCTTAAAAGGGGGAATTTCAGTGGGATTTTCATGCATGAGATAAGCCATTTTCAAGGAGATAAATTTAGTTATTTTCATAATTACACTTATAAGGCTACAAATTCAATTATTGACACATATTATGGGGTAATGTACCATTGCATATGCACCCCTATTCTAATTTCAAAATGTTTCAAATTTTCAAGAAAAAGTTACAATGAACATCCACATATAGTTTCAAATTATATGATTACATTATAGGAATAATATATTTTTATGCCACAAGATTTATTTTGTGTATATGGTAGGAGCATGGGTGTACTTAATTTTCTTGTGATCATTTTTTTAAATACTAAGATATGTCAGGATTTTGTAATTGAATCTATAAACTATTTGTAGTAGTTGATTCAATTTAGTTTCATAGTGTATGACTTAGAGACATAAGTCACTCCAACATTATGTGTGTGAATTGATTAGGATTATAACCTATTTACATCTTGGGATTACAAACATGGAACAAAAATAATCGAGTTTCAACATTCATCAATGAACAACATTTTCACTTCAAAAGAGAAAATTCAAGTTAGGGTTTGATCACCCCCAATTTTCTCCAATGGCTTGGATAAAGAACCATCTTCTCCAAGTGATTCATGGGAGCCAAAAATTATCCAATGCTTTAAGAAAGTTTCATCACCAATGAAGTCATAAAAACTAGTATGGATGTCACACATACAAGTGTATTCATTCCATACTCTCATTTTAGTTTTTAAACTATACAAACACAAACAATTTTTAATTTAGTAAAGTTCATTTCAAATTTTATATTGTCAAAATTAAATAAAAGTTTAAAATGTTTAAATTCAAGCTTTCAAAGGAATAAAATAACTACTTAATGTGTTTTTCAAAGTTTTCCAAATTGTATGATGCCTTGCATGATTGAAGTATGCAGGTCAAAGACAAAGTGTGTCTTACACACTAAGGTATGAATTTACTTTAATATTTTAATTTCATTTCTAGACTAAAGGGGGGACAAATGTAGTAACTTAAATTTTGTCATGATTACTTGATATGACTATTTTAGCCATTTTTAACATTAATTTTCATGTGTACTAAATTGACACATATTTTTCAATTTAACCTATCCTAGGCATAAGAAGAGATCAATTTTCGTTATTGTTGGCCATAATTTACCTACATATGAATTTTTTGCCTAGATGGATCAAGCCACTCTCCTAGATCATTTAGTGACCTCTTGCCTTCATGACTAGCCTTAATGCTCCGAAGATGCTCCAAATGTGCTTTGAAGATGTTAAAAAGTGATCCAAAGATGTTCCTAATTTTTATATGGTATATCCCTACCCATTTTTATAAGAATAACCTTTTTAAGTAATAAAACAACTTATTTTTTCTATCTCTTCGCTTACAACTAGTGTTATGGTTAGTTTGTGCATGATTGCTTTATGGGGAGGTATTCTTCCTTAGTGATTGTCCTTCTTTCTTGCCTATTTATAGGTATTCCACCATTTTTTAAGGTTTGAACTTATGCTTATTTGATCACTGATGATTGTATAATGTGAGGTTTATACTCCTCCATACTTCATCTCTTGTCTAGTGGGCCTAGTTTTGGAAATATTGATTTAAAATGACTAGGAAAAGAGATTATGTGAGTGAGTCTTGTATTTAAGCTTCCTTAGTGTCACTTTAATGTAATTTGGAGTGTCAAATATTGGTTTATCACCCATTTTTATTTTATTCATCCCTTTCTCCTCTTTCTAACCCTTTTCTTTAGTAATCCTTAATTTAGAGTAGTTTGTTAAGAGCCCAATTAATACACCTAGGGAGCTAGCCCATAACCCAGAGGTTCACCTCCATCAAAGGATACCCACATCCTCAAGGTGTTCCCATTTTGTATCCAGGAGTGAGAGAGCTTGAAAAACTCTCCCACAAGGGTGTAATTATATGCTACAATAATTACAAGGCCATCTATTATCATATAGAAAGATGATATTACTATTGAAAACACATTTATGTATCTATATGTTAGTACCTTTATTGAAGGGATAAGAATGCCCAAGAGGAAAATAATATCTAATTTTCATGTCTTTTCCTACCAATCTTATCCTTCCATCATAGGAGTCAAAATTTAAAAAGAAAAGTATCCTTAGTGTTGACCTTTATAATTATAAACTCTCCAATGGGTATTTTTCCTACTTGAACCAATATAAAAGCACATTCATTTCATAGATATTGGAAATCTTAGAAATTATAATACAAGAGATTATTCACATAAGTGTACATTAAACAAAAGTTATCTATTTTTCTCAAATTAGTTTTCAAACACTTTAAGTAGTTATCGAAGTCCAAATTCAATTTTATGCAGCCTTAGACAAGTATGATAAAATATTCAAGCCAATTATAAATGCATTAATATAGTCAAATAAAATAAAATTAAAAATTCACTTAGGTAGGAGAACTACATGGTGGTTTTATCCCTCTTTTGAGTATTGGTATGTAGGCAATGCTCTAAAAAGTGGGGTGTTAAGGTCTAACACAGCTCCAACCACTAACTCATTTCGATGCAAGAGCATTAGATTTTAGTGGTTTCATTTTTAAAATTTTGTTATTTAATAGGTTTCAGATGTGTTTTTAGTCATTAATGAGGTTTTAAAATCATTATCATTCCAAAATTTGGTCATTTGGGTTGAGTAATGATTTTCATGTCAAAATAATCTATTTAAAAAATTGAATTTGAAAAGGACATTTGAAGAATATTTATCATATTATATTGAAACAAAAATGTATTTATAATTCATTTAGGGTTTAAGGAATGGATTAGAACATTTTTTGAAATAATTTTTATCCCTTAACTCATAACTTATCTTGTCAAACTCAATTAAGGTTAAGTCTTAAGTTGGGTTTACTAAGTTAGATAATTTAGGAGTTTGGAATGGAGGAGAGAAAGGAGAGATATGAATGAGTGGATAAGAAAAGAGCAGATATTTAAAATAATAAAATAATCCAAATAACTCAAATAATTGAATAAAATAATGAATAAGTTCTAAAAAATAGGGCTTTGACAGAGCCATGTAACATAATGTACACCTAAAATTAATGAAAGAATGCATTTATGAGTTCTATTAGTCAATTTAAATATAAGAATTAATGTAAGTGAATTTTTTTGTTATATTTTAACTATATATATTTTAATGAGTTTTCATGCATGTTTGAGGCTGGAAAAATAAATACAAGTTTGTTACAGTAACAAAAGAGAGTTATAATAGTCAAGAAAAGTTGTTTTCCACCATTTTTGAGTTTGGTTAAGTGCTAAAATAAAGAATACGATTGGGATATATGTATATAGAGTATTTTAAAATTAAAAATATTATAAAAAAATTTTAAAACTTAAATTTCTATTCACTTTATGCTCTCAACCTATACATGGTCAAACAAACCCAAAATAGGGGTTTAGTGTACTAAAATCGTCATAACTTGAAAACAAATAATTAAAATTGCATAAAATTTTGTAGAGTGGTATGTTAGGATATTTTAAAAAGTTTTAAAGTTATTTTAATAATTTTAGAGGCCTAAAACTCAATATTTTCAAAAATCTTAGACTGCAGGTCTAAAGTAATGTCTATTTAGAACACTAAAAAACTATAGATAAAAAACAAACTAACCAAATGCAATGAATTTTTTTAGAAATATGATTGAAGGTAAATGTGAGGTTTTAATTTTGGTTTCAAGGTTTGAGGATACCTACAGAATAATTTATTAAAGAAACTCAGTGTACAGACCTAGAAATAAGGTCTAGAAAACTTGTTTTCAATCTTTTTTAAAGAATTTAAATTTCAAGAAAGGTAAATAAAAAAATCATTTACTAGGTTAGATAACATAAATGGAGTTAAATAATCTCTTTAAAGTATAAATAATCTTATTTGAGTCCCAAAATTAAGTCAAGAAGTTTACAATCCTAGTTAAAAGAAGATCTTGCTTTGAACCCCTACATCATTTTTGGTATCAGAGCAAGATTTGGTTATAATTCAAAAGTGACATAAAGATAAATATGATTCATTGATAAGAGTAAAAAGTAAGTTATTAAATAGAAACTTGCAAGAATTGAAAAATGGCACTTGGAGGATTAGCCAGAGCTGGTGCTAGAGGAGGTACAAGAAGATAACTGAGAGATATATTGTTGAAAGAGATGAAAAATTTGTAAGCATGTTTGGAGGAAATATAAATTTTTCAAAGAAGATATGAAATACCATGTGATTTGAGTGATAGATAAGAAGATCTAGAATAAGAGGTTGTAAAATAAGAAGAGGAATAAATAACAAAATAAAGAATCTTAAAAGTAATAATAGGAGTAGGTTCTAATCTTAAATTAGAGGTTCTAGTATATGGAGTCATTCTAAATGTTGAATAACTTGTGGATTGGATAATTAAAATTGATAAATACATTGATTATGAAGAAATAACTGAAGATAAGAAGGTCAAGTTTATTTTTACTAAGTTCAAGGGGCATACATCTATTTGATGGGTTATCCAAGATGAAAGAAGGAAAAGAGTTAAATAGAAAATCAAGAAATGGGATAGAATGATAGCAAAACTCAAATTCCAAATTCATGCATATGGACTATTAGACAACTTGTTAAATAAACTTCAAAATTTTAAATAGAAAGATATGGGTGTAAAAGATGGCATTGAAGAATAATACAAGCTTCTAATTAAAGATGGTTATGTAGAAGATGTTGAGAAAATAACAAGGTATATCAATGGTTTGAGATTCAATATTTAGGATGAAATAAATTTATTATCTCTAAGATCAGTGGAAGAGGCTTATCAAAATTTTCTCAATGTAGAAGAGAAGTTGGCTAGAAGACAAACTCAACAATCTAGAGGAGAAGGCAAAAATTTTAGAGTTAGAAGATAACAAGGTGGTAGAAGTCAGTTACAGGCTCATAATGAAGAAGCAAACAAATTTCAAGGTCAAGATAATAGTAGAAGAGGAGGCTATCCATACAGAGGAAGATAAACATATATAAGAGGCATAGGAAAAGGCTTTTGGAGAAAAAGTTTTAAATGTAACAAATGTGATGGCCATAGGTCATATGAATGTCCTAAAAATGCATAAACAAGTCATATAAGAATTGAAGGTAGAAATCAAGTTGTTCAAGATGAAAAAAGTATAGGATCACCATCACTTGTGTAATAAGTTAAAATAGGAGAGTCCTTATTGATGAAAAAAGTACTACTAAAGCCAAATAAGGAGGTGAAGGAACCAACCCAAAAGAAAACATTGTTCAGGACTACATAAAAATCTAAAGGTAAGTGTTGTAATATAATCACTAATAGTGGTAGTACATATAACTTGGTTTCTTCATAATTGGTTGAAAAACTACGATTAAAAAGATTGACACATCCTACACCTATATAAAGTATATTGGCTTTAAAAGGGACATCAAGTACTAGTCAATGAATAATGTAAGGTTGATTTTTAAATTGGTATATATAAGGATGATGTAATTTGTGAAATTATGCCTATGGATGTATGCCATGTGTTGTTAGGTAGACCTTGGTATTTTGATAGGAGGGCTATACATTATGGAAGGAGTAACATCTATACATTGGAAAGGCATGGTAATAAGTTTATTTTGACACCAATAAAATATGGTAGTGAATATGAAAATCATACTAAGGTGTTTTTAGTGAGTGGAAAAAAATTATTGAAGTTGATAAAAGAAGGGGTTGGTTGTGCATTGATTACTAAGCCCAAGCTAGTCATTATAACTAATAAGTTGACTGATTTACCATTGGAAATTTGGAATTTTTGGATAAGTATGTGGATATATTGGTTAACTAGTTGACTAATGATTTCAATTAATGAGGAGCATAATCTATTATATGTATTTCATTCCAAGAGCTAGTTTTTCAAACAAAATAGCCTATAGAATGACACTTAAGGAGAATGAAGAGATCAAAAGGTAATTACAAGAACTATTAGATAAAGGAAGCCAATCAAAATAAGTTGTCATAAAAGGAAATATGAGACATAAGTTGCCATGTGATCAACATAAATATATTTTTAAAAGTAGTAAAGAGAAGCATGTGAATGAGGAGAAAAAGGTTGTCTTGTAGTACACCAAGAGAGTGAGGTTCTCATGTGAAGAGCCCAAAGTTAATTTTTTGATTAAAAAACACACTTTAAGTAATATAAAAATATATAATACATTGCTAATAGAATAAAAAATATGTGTGGAAAAGTCACACCCTAAAATAACCAAACTAAACTAAAGAAGGCTTGAAAAGAAAAAAATTAAAATAGGCCACCAAATGGCCAAAAAACCATGGTTAAGTTAGCTAAAGTGCACATCAATAAAAAAAGAGAAAGATAAGAGCACAAACAAGAAGGAAATAATTAATCATCAATAGTGAGCATGGTGATAGGTAGAGGTGGAGGATCTTGAGGGTTCCCCCACCCCCTAATTTGTGGGGTCTTCATCAATCAAGATGGGGTCCCAACCATCAGTTTGCTAGTTAATTTTGGTATCACTCTATTGTTAGGAATCCTATTTATAAGGATAAATAGATAATTCTATTCATATGAACTTATCCTATGGAGGGGTCCTCCAACCCCTCTGCCACCACTATCTCTATTACCCTTATCAGATCCTCATGGAGGAGATGGCCAATGAGAGTGAGGAGAGGCACTCCTCTATCTTTAGAACTTCTATGTAAGAGATTGGTGACACTACCCTCCACACCCACACCCTTGAGGGAATAATGGTGGGGAGGTGGAGTAAGATACTCATGGTTGACTGCATAAGGAACATTCCCCTAATGGTCCAAGAGGAACTGTAGATGGTGGAACTCAATCCAAATCTTATTTTTTTAAATATAAATATGGAGGGTAACATTAGCAATCATAGTAAGCTTGTTAGTTACAAAAAATATTTTTTTCATAATTTCATTATTAAAACATGCTTTATTTCTATATTTCAAAATCTAAAAAAGAATATCAATATGGAAAATTTGCTAAAATATATTATATCTTGTAGGAAGCAAGGAGGATTCCCCCAAGAGAGCCATCTTCCAATTTAACATTAAAGTCATGAAGGGTTTGAAAGGGTATGAATTCATCTCTAGGAATACTGGGCATGAGGGTAAAACTAAAAGAGATGCTTAATGGATTCTAGGTGGTGATAGGCTAGGCAAGTGGAATTCAAAATCCCTATGTGTTTAATTTGATCCCCCATAGGTAAACCTCGATATATAATACAAACCACCCAAATATTATTAAACCTCAAAGATTAGACATGATGGAGATATTTGAGATACCATCGATGATGGATGGACTCAATGTCAATATGTTGAGGGTCCAAAAGATTATAAATTAACATAGGGAATAGTGATAGTATGATGTAGCTATTATCTAGGACTAGTCCTTCTACCATAGCATAAGAGAGGAAACTCTAATTTTGTGTAAGTACTCTTTAGGTATGAAACTCTATAATTAAAAAATGGATTCAACATATTATTTATTTATATTAAACTTAGAATTAACCATATTCCAATGAAGCCAATTATGAGTAACCTTATAGAAGAGTTCTCCAATCATGTGAATTCATTTTTTATACATCCTTAAGAATTTGACCCAAGGGACCATGGAAAAGGGGACATTGTGTAAATTCAACGTGGGAGACCACCATAGGGATTGAGAATTAAGATAAATACCATTTCTAAACCCTTCCCACACCCAAATTAGGTGAGGTTTAAGTTTCTCCTAGACCTTCCAGATACTTTTCATGAAAAATGTGCCCCCTATCTTAACCACCACAAGAGTGAAGAGAACACTATGTAAACCATCCCCTTATCAGGATTTTCTATTGAGTGGTAAGCCTTGAATGATGTAATTTCTCAATAATATCTTATATGCCTCATCCCCTTCTAGGATTTTGATGATCCACTTAACACCAAGAGAAAGCCCTTGAAGCTTAATATCAATGAGCCCAAGCCCACCAAATTCTTTAGGATAGTAAATAGCCCAAAGAGACTTGGTGAAAATTATGGTGCCCTTCATAATTGGCTAATAGAAAGTCTCTCAGGGGCTTTTATAGCTTTGCATAAGAGGCATTGGAAGGTTCCCAATAGAATGAGTAATAAACATGAGCATAAGTCAACACCTTAGAATAGATATGAAATTTCCAAGCCATGGTCAATGGTTTGGTGATCTAGAAGGAGATTTTTTTCTCTACCTTTTGAACCATATATGAACACAACTTTTTAGGTGACTCTCTAAAAGTAAATAGAATGTATAGGAAATTAAATTAAATCCTAGGCATGAACCATTACCACTGATATCCATCCAACCAAGGAGGTTAGGGTGAAAGGGAATGGTGATAGCATTGTGGTTTATACCATTGTATGGAAGACCCAATATAAAGGTAGAAAATGTCAAGACATTTCATATCATACTTAACAGAGTTCTCATCCTCTTGGAGAGTGAGGAAGGGGTCATAAGAAAAGTTACCATTGACCACTATAAGTCTAAGTTAGGGAGAGAAATACCCTTCACCAAACCCCTATAAGCATGGCTATCCAAACTATAACTTAAGACATTAGTAGCCAAAACATAAAGGGAAGGTACAAGGGGGCACCCCTATCTAATATATTTATGAAGCTCAAAGTGTTGGGATTGAGAACCATTAATTATAATCCAATCACATGTATCTTGAAATAATATATGAATAGTGTGAACAAACTTGGGACCAAACTTAAGAGACTAAAGCATAGCTATGATAAATGTCCATTCAGTTTGATCATAAGCTTTCTCAAATTCAATATTGATAAATAATGCCTTCTAGTTGGATATCTTGTCCCATTCCATACCTTCCCAGATAACAATAACATTATCTAATATGTATCTATGTTGAATAAACCTTTTTTGTTAACTTATCATAATTAAAAGGAAAAAATACTTGATTCTAATGGCTAAATATTTAGCTATGATTTTGTAAGAAACACTAATCAAAGTGATGGGCCTTGTGTTGGTAATTACCTCAGGGTCACCGGACTTAGGAATGAACTTGATGTTATTTTGATTAATGAGATGCCACAAAGAGTTGGATAAAATAGATTCAAAATAAGCTATGTGAAGTTCATGTCCAATCATATCCCATAGGGTTTAATATAATTCATATGGAAACCCATCAACTCTAGGGGCCTTGTTAGTGGCCATCTACATGATAGAATATTTAGGGTTACTAAGGTTGATGGTCCTATCATAGGAAACTCTTTAAGTTTTTGAGAGATTATAGGGGACCACTTCAAGGAATTGAGAAAGAAAAACATCATGAATAGGGGAGAAGGGATGCACAATAAACATTCCATGATATTGATGTAAAAAATAATGTCAAATGCCATGTATTTTTTTGAATTTATTTGAAGCACATCTAATAGATTTTATTTTTTTAGAGCTTGTTTTGAATGGAAGAGAGAAAAATTATTTAGTCACTTTATCTCCAAATTTCAACCAATACATATGTCTTCTAAGTTGATCTCCTTTATTCTTGTAAGCCTTGTTTAATTTGAGCTTATGTCTCTATATGGTATCCTAAGTCTATAAATGAGGGATTAAAGGTGAAACTTATAATTCTTGTGAAATCCTAACATATTCATAGTTTGTATAATTATGAATACATTGCCTAAAGTGAGTTTTTTATTTTCCATAAATCTTAAAATAAGAGGTGGTTCAGACTAGTAAATTAACACACTACTCAATCCAACCAATGTCCCTTGCGGGTTTGGGAGCTAGGTTCTAAATTATAATGATATGCCCCACAATCTGCTCATGTTTGAGATGGGAAGTATTGAGGAAAAACTATGAATTATGGGATTTAACCTAAGGGATAGTCCACTCAATGTAGAAGCAAATAATATGATGGTGTGACAAGGAACAAGGAAGTGTCTGGGATCATAAAAATAGGTCAATCATGGACATGAATTAAAATGAAAAATTCTTGCTCTGCAAGCAAGGCATAATCAATATGTATTCCTTTTGTACTTACCCCTTCATTAAAGATCATGTGGGAATGGATATTTTTCAAAATTAATAATAAAATTGAAAAATGGTAGGGACACTTGCTTTCTTTACCTAAAAGGATCTATGTCTACCAAAAAGTTATTACCTCATATAATATATATTATGTTTCTTGTTGGCTTTTTAGTAAGATTCATATCAAGTTTTTACATAGGATTATAAGGGATTTCCTATGGTTGGATGGAAAAAGAGGGAGGAAAAAACATGATATTTTCTAGAATTTTTTTTGAAACCTAAACATATTGGGGGTCTTGGCCTAAACGATATAAGGATCCAAGGTATCACCCTCATGGTTAAATTGATAATTAGATAATTCAAAGGGGATGAGCCCTGGAAAATCTTAGTCAAAATAATATCCTACATGGATTTCCTAGAGTTAAAAAAAATTAGAAATGTCTCAATATTGAGGATCTTCTTATAGGTCCCTTCTTTTTTAAAGTTGTTGGGTCACCAATTTTTGCTTCTATTTGGTTTGTTTGGGACTTTATAAAATCTTTTATCATTGCCAAACATATATTCAGCTAGTTTGGGACATTCTACCATGGTTATAGATCCATCTGGCAGAATATCTATGTTAATAGAAGGCCTATTTCACTCACTAGGGGATGCTCTAATTTTGAGTGGTCCACTAAAGGTTTTATAGTTTTCAAATATATTTTCTCACAGAATGGTTTGGCCACCTGGTCAAAAATTAGAGTTAGATTTCAAATCCTAGTCACTAAGTGTAGGACATATACTCTTATTCAAAAAGCACTATAGGGGAATAATGATGTCTCCTTTATGGA
Source organism: Torreya grandis (assembly GCA_037957365.1). Taxonomy (NCBI): domain Eukaryota; kingdom Viridiplantae; phylum Streptophyta; class Pinopsida; order Cupressales; family Taxaceae; genus Torreya; species Torreya grandis. The sequence goes on along the minus strand of JARHVA010003209.1, from coordinate 2,001,142 downwards.
TGAGGAGGGTGAATTTTGGAAAAGTGTCAAGTGGTTGAAGGATCCTCCCTTATTTGAGTTCTCTACTTAGATGTTATATAATAAACTCTCTTTTTCCAAAGTCCCTTATCTTACCCTTAATCATATTTGGAATGTGTGTGATCCCATTCATTCTTTGTCCTTTAGGTTTGATGTTATCTTGGCTTCTTGTATTGAACCTAAAAAGTTTTTTTTTCATTTCATTTTGATATAAAATAAACTTTTTTTTGGTACTCTATTGGTTAAAAGTGCCTTTCAGCAGTCTTTTTGTTCCTTTTGTAGAGATGTTGAAACTATTGAACATATTTTAATCTCTTGTCCTTATGCTTATAATATTTTTAAATGTTGTCTCAAGGGTTAGATTATTTATTTTGGTTATATTTATCCTAAAAGAAAAGTCCATCCTTTTTTTCATAAGTTTTGGCTTGTTTTCTCAACTGAGATTTTGTGGTTTTTATAGAAGTAAAGGAACTTAGAGGTTTTTCAATCTAAGGCTAGGGTGCTTACTAACTTCACTATTGAAGTCATCTTTCATTTTATTTATTTATAGATCTTTCTCAAATTTAATATGACAAAATTACATCTAGAATAGTTCCTAAGGTCTAAAATGCTTAAGATCATGTCAAAATACTTGAATAATTTGGGCAACTATCCCAAGTTGAGTCTACACCTAGATTGGGTAGTTTGCCATGGTTTGGCCATTGAGGTGAATATTATAGAGCATGAATTAGAGTGCATCAAGGACACCTATTTTGATCAAGTAGATAACCCTATTCATGGAATGGGTTAATTATTTAGAATCTGACAAGAATTATGTAAATAGTTGGTTGACGACCAATAATGATATGATGAGGGATGTGCATAATACTAGTTTTGATAGTAGTGTGATTAATGAAGTTGAGGAATATATTGATCCCCTTGACATAGATATTGACATATTATCTAATGATAAGGATAATCTACAAACCCTCCCCCCATAAATCTTCCCTCCATGGTATAGGTTTGTGATGATCCAAGTGAGGTATGGAAATTAATAGAAGTTAATGTTAATGTATTTGATGGGAAATTGGAGAAGATCATTGAAAGGGGTGGTTCTTCTGAAGTGGATGATGTGATCGAATATGTTAGGTCCAATAATATGAAATCCATATTAAACAAGGTAGACCAATACACTCCACCATTGACTACTAGACTGGAAAAGTTGGGACCTAGATTGAAGATGAACTTTATTGAGGGACTTGTGTGTGTGGATTTGGAGGAGGACATTGAAATGGATTTCACCAATTATTAGAGGGTGCCTAAAGACAATTCTATGTAATTGATGGTATTTTTTTCCACCTCTAGTTTGGGTGGTGGGATACGTTTGTTGGTTCTTGATGGGCCACCTATATGGGGCTGGTTTTTATATTGCATTATCAATTTTTATACTTAGAATTTAGGGGGAATGACTCTTAGTTTAATACTTTATGGTGTTTTGATACTCTAATATTTGTTTTGAATCTTTGATGCTTATACTTTGTAATTGATAATTTAATATAAAAAAATACACACTCAAGATACTTAAGAATTTGATCTTCTCCTTTATGAAAATTAGACCAAGTGAACTAGGGAAAATTTGACTCTCTCCTCATATGATGGTTGGGATAAAATCCCCAAGTTATTTCACATATAGGACCATGACTCCCATTCTCCAACACACCATATCATGGGGAGACATCCTTATTTATATTCCATAGGCATAATTATGTTTAAGTCATCACAAATAACCCAATGTGCATCCAAAAGAGAGTTTTCCAAACATCTCCAGAGCAAGTTTGCATTACAAAACATCATTAGAGGCATATCAATTAACCAAGCTAATGATGTGATTACCAAAGTAGAAAAGAGTCTAGACCATCTAGTTTGTGGGGTCAGAACTCCAAGAAATAATATTTTGCGATAGCTTAGGTGACAAAAGGGTGACCACCCCCCATGGTCAAACTCATGATAGGTGGGATCACAAAGGGCCCCATGCAAGATGGTGTGATTAGTATAATGAAGTAGAAAACCAAAAAATTTAACTTCTTACATGTAAAAAAATTTCATTTTGAAAAAATGATGACAACTATTTCTAACTATATACTTATCTATTGGATCATTGAGTCCTATAACATTATAATAATGAACTGTCATTGTAAATCCTCCTCTATAGAGGGTGAGGGACTATGTGAGCACTTCAAAATAGACTTATGGTTGAGGGTCATAAGTCCACACTCTGAATCTAAATCATTTTCCCATAAAAGGAGCTATAAGGAAGGAGTCATGGGAGTAAGAGACGGGGAAAAAAAAATGGGTGACCACTTAAGGATAGTAGGAAATGGGAGGTAGGGGTTTAACTTATGTGGGCACAAGAACTTTACCAATAGATACTGAGGAACTTATCCCCCCTGTGGGCTGATACATAGCTAGCTAGGTTTTGGCTTTTTTGTGTACTACATTATTCTTCCTACTAGAGACTATTATCTACCCATCAGAGTTCTAGGGTTTTGAATCATACCCAAGTTTGTCTTGAGTAGTATAAATAGTGGGGAATATTAGAGGACATTCTATAATCATATGGTTCAAATCTTGACATCAAAAATAAGTGTTCGAGAGGTTAATATAAAATACACACTATTTTAATCAATTATTACCTAGTTGAATCTCAATGAAATCTTTGAGTTTTTTGACAAGATCTATTTACCCACATACCCTTATTTGGAGATGTGCTACATAGAACTTACGTTTTTCATGGTATATAAATTAGTATAGATTCATATTAATCTAGTCAAAAAATTTCCACAGAGGAAGAGGTAATCCTAGAAATTCTACCCACACTAGGATTTTAAGTTTAGACTTTTCTAAGACTTGAAATCCTCAGGTCTAATGAGAAAAAGAAACCAAAGTGTTACATATAAACTAGGGGCCATGATTAACAATGGATTTTCAATGTTATGGGTTTGTGAAATGAAATAGGAAGAAACCCTTGGTAAGGTTTTGGACTCCTAGTTTCACCCCATGGCCTTTCCAATGGTTTTGAACCCATTGCTTTAACAAGATTTTGGAGGGATTCAACCCACAAAATAAGAAACTAAAGTAAAATTTTCAAAATAATTATAGGATTTATCAAAATCTGGTAAATCTAAAATCACATATGGTATATGAGTATTAGGGTCAGAGCTAATACCTTGTGGTAAACCTCTAAGACAAAATTTTGAGCTTATTTTAATGCCATCACTTCTCAATATCCCACCGACTTTCCCTACATCAAATTATGTATAAATGGTGGAAAAAACCATTTAATAAAGGGAAGGTAACACCAACCAAAGGGTGTAATGCCATCCTAACTCAACACAATAAATTCACTATCAAAATACAATAAATATTGCCTAGATCAATTGATAGATCAATGGTGTGGAGGATGGGGAAACCCTAAAATCTAAAACATTTAATGATTTGTATGTCACTCAGAAATAATGAGTAAGGAATTTATGAGATTACAATAGAGGAAGGATTTATCATGAAGGATAATCTAGATGTGATAGAATTTGACAAAGAATATAGAAACTATTAAGAGTTGTAAATAAATGAAAGGAGTAGCCAAGTAGTGTTGAAATTTTATATGAAGGAAACATTGGAGATAGAAGTTGTACAAGCTAGTGTAAACAAGAAGATTATAGTGGATGATCAACTATACAAAGGATTTGAAATCATAGATATAAATGAGGAGAAGATAACCTTGGAGATGATTGATATGGAGTATTGGAGAACCCATGGTGTTAGTGGAGAGCACAAAAAATATGTTAGAAGTGGAAACGAGTTGAAAAACATGTCTTTTAGGCATTATGAAGTGGTTGAAGGATTATTTTTGGGAGATATTGATTACCTTAATGTTTTTGTTCTATGTGCATATATTATGGAGAAGAGGTCAAAGAAAATACATACGTGTGGTTCAATTCAACACGTTCATATATATGAGAAGAAAAGTGAAAGAGATTAAAAAGAAGATGAATTAAATATTTTAAATTTATCAAACCTTTATCCTTATAGATCAGAAGAATATGCACCAAAATCATTTGAATAAGATAATAAATAGGTCATTGAGTGGGAGCATCAGTTACCCAATGCACATAAAGATGAACTAGAAGCTATTTTAAACAAATAGGTTATCAAGAGAAGTAGAGGTAAGTAGTACTTAAAATATATAATAAATTGGAAGAATCATCCTCTTGAATATACTTATTTTTTGAATCCATCATAAATAGCTCAGTATGGAACTATCATTGAAGACCTCATGAGTAAAAGCTCATGAATACTTTATTACTTAGGGAGTTTGATGCAGGAGCATTAGATTTTCATGGTTTAATTTTGAAATTTTTGGTCTTTAATAGGTTTAGGATGTATTTTTTAGTCATTAAAGATGTTTTAAAATCATTATCATTTCAAAAAAAATTCATTTGGGTTTAGTAGTAATGATTTTCCTGTGAAAACTGTCTATTTAAAAATTTGAATTTATAAAGGAAATTTGAAGAGTCTTTCTCATATTATAGTGAAAATAAAGGTCATGATACTTATTTTATGGGTAAATTAACGTATTTGAACATGTTTTGAAATAGTTTCTATGCCTTAACTCAAAAATGATCTTGTCAAACTCAATTAAGGTTAAGTCCTAAGTTAGGTTTATTAAGTTAGATAGTTTAGGAGTTTGGAACGAAGGAGGAGAGAGAGGAGAGATAGGAGTGCCTGGATAAGAAAATAGGAGAGTGGTAAATAATAAAATAATCCCAATAAATCCAATAATTGATTATAATAATGATGAAGTTATGAAAAATAGGGTTTTAACATAGCTTTATAATACAATTTACACCTAAAAATAATGAAAGTGAATTAATGAGTTCCATTATTCAATTTCAATCTGAGAATTCAAGTGAATGTCATTATTATCTTAGAATAATATTTTTTATTTTTATTATCATTCATGGATTTTTCAAGATGTAAAATATAGTACAAGCTTGTTATAGTTAAAAAATAGGGTTATAATAGTTAAGAAAAGTTATTTTTCACCATTTTTGAGATTGGTTAAGTGATAAAATCAAGTATCAGAGTGGGATATATGTATGGAGAGTATTTTAAAATAAAAAATATTCTGAAAAAGGCTTTAAAAATTAAATTTATATTTACTTTATGCTCTTGGCCTGTACATAGTCAAAATACCCTAAACTATGGTTTTAGTGTGCTAAAATTATCGTATCTTGAAAACAAACCTTTAAAATTACATGAAAGTTTTTAGAAATGTGTGTTAGGATGTTTATAAAGGTTATAAATTGGTTTAAATATTTTTTTAGGGCTATAACTCAATATATTCAAAAATTTCAGACTGTAGGTCTAAAACAAGGCCTATTTAGATCACTAAAATCACTATAAATCAAAAATGACCTAGCCAAATGTAATGAAAATTTGTATAGAGGTGAATGAAGGTAAATTTGAGGTTTTAAAATTATTTTAAAATTTTTATGATACATACATAAAAATTTATTAGGTAAACTTAGTCTACAAACCTAAAAATAAGGTCTAAAAAACCCATTTTTAATCTTTTTACAAGAATTTACATTTCAAGAAAGGTAAAGATATATTTTTTGGGTTACACAACATTAAATATAGTTGAATAACATATTTAAATCATAAATAATATTATTTTAATATCAAATTTAGATCAAGAAGACTACAAGTCTATTTGAAAGAAGACATTCCTTTGAACCCCTACATCACCTTTTTACTCCTTGACATTTGTTTATTACCCTGCGGCACAAAACTAGGGTTTGCAACTTCAATAATGAATATATGTGTCTCCACACAATTTTCAAATATAAAATAAATTCAAAAAGAAATAAATCTTGCTGTCACACTTGATCATTCTAGAAGTTATAATTTTTTTTAAAAAGGATAGAATCGACTAATAGGGACACTAGTGGTAGTCAATATTATCCTCTATTAGGTATTCCCATCTGTTAAAGCACTTAGGCACAACTTATGAGAAATTTATGGGTTTTATACATTATGGTTTTTCTTGTTTTCTATTTTCCTTTGAAATCACATGATGAGTTAAAAATCTATGTTTATCTCTCTTTTGTATAATTTATTATTGTTCATTTATTTTTTGAATTACCTATTTTAGTCATTTATCTGCAGTTTGATGTTTAAAATTGTATTTACAAAACCTTAATTTATTCTATTCCATTTATCTAATTATGATTTATATTTATATATTAATTCAAAATTAGATAAAACAAGAGTACAAATAATATTTGGTTAATGGAAGGGAAAATTAATTGAATATACAACATGGATGAGTGCATCAAAAGCCAAACAACAATGAATACTAATAGAAAATATCTTTGGAATTGCATTGGTAGGGGATTAGGTTTATTTTATTAACTAGTGTGTATGATGTAGGAGCATCTAGGTTCACTTGTAATCCTATACCAAAAAAAAAAAAACTAATTTTTGTTGTACTAAGTCTTTGTTACAACGAGTTGTTTATTTTGTTTTATGTTTCCTTTGTGCCAGCACAAATCCTTTGTATTATTTTATGCATATTTTATGTGCACATTTTTTTTCCATATAACCTTGTTGGTGCATGAAGCTTGTTGTCACTTATGAAACATTACACAAATATTTTTCTATCCTCCTATAAAGTATAAGATTGAGATTCTTGAGACACCAAATTATTCTATTTCATTTATTTTCTTGAAAAGATTATTATATATTACATAGGATGTTGGTACGTAATGATAATAATTTTTGGATCATTACATTTTAAATATTTTTCATGTATTTCATTTGCAAAGTATTATGACTTTGTTTATGAGGTTGTGATATCTACACATCTTGTCACAGTGCACATGTCCTTGCAATGTGTTGTGGATAAAGAGTCATTGAAGTTACTATCCATTAACATTTAATTCCTTTAATATTATAAGGTGTTTAATATATTTAATTTTATTTTGTTACATGCTTTACCATGATGCATTATGTTGTGATGTGTTATGGTGCATTGGGATTTTATTTCACATTTAATGTTTATGGTACATCGTAATGTGTTAAAAGTATTTAATGATTGTAGTGGGGATTTTAGAGAATTAATGTGATCAACTATATAAGCATTCCCATACACTTGAGTCATCTAGATAGTGAGATTAATGATCATATTTAGTATTGAAAAGAGAACCAAACTTTTAAATACTATGAGCTAGCAAGCAAAGATCTAAGGATCAAATTTGTAATCCATCTCATTTTATATTTATATGTGTTTTAATTATGTATACAAGCTATATTTCAATTCATTGAAATAAAATAAATAACTAAATTATTGATGCACTTTATTGCATTGTGTTTTCTATTGTGTAATTTTGAAAGTTTTAAGTCAAAGCTATCTCTTTATTGGGACCCCTAACCACAAATGCATCACCAATTAAGGAAAAATTTATTTTCAACACATATAAATATTTTTATGAACTTTTTCATACAATTAGGAACTATAAGATCAAACTCAGAGAGTACAATATGCTTAAATATGAAAGTAGCACCCTTATCTCTAGTAGCTCCAAATATTAAATTAAAACAACATTAAAGGTTTATGATAATGTTACTACTACTTTTAAATATATGAATGAGACCAAATATATAGTTAAACTAATATATCAATCACTTGAGAGGCTTTTCCTCCCACATCAAGAGTGAAGGAAAATTACAAGGTTAGCAAAGAATCCTCATCAAATGCTCAAATTATTACTTGAGTGTAATATGATCTCTTTACCTCCTCTACATGATTTTGACTCATATAATTCTTTACCTAAGAATTAAATATGTGAATATGTATTTTTATTATCATAGATATTTGGTTCATACTATCAAAACATTTTTTTCATTGAGACATAAAATTTAATAACTAATTGATATTAATTTCAGTCAAGTTGAAGGAAACAATAGTAAAATGAATGAATCAATTTATCAACCAAATAAATAGTCACATTATTTATCAATCCTATTTTGAATCATTATAAAAAAAAAAGATAATTTTCATAGAGTAGAAAATAAACAACCACCTCTAGTTTCAAATGCTCATATATTAGATGATTTCATAGGTGTGGTCAAAATACATGTACAAAGATTCCTTTTATTATTTTATATGACCATGAGATTAAAAAATATGATTGTAAAAATGGATCATTATTCATACAACCTTACATATATTCACACTTGAATTTAACTAAAGGCATTATGGTTGAATGTGGTTGAAGTTTGAATATACATACAATGGAATTTATTTCTAGTATAGAATGCACTCCACATGATTTAGATGGTTCTTAAAGGATATTACAATATTACTTGGCCACCTCTTTGGGGTACCAAATTACATATTACCAGATGTCATAAAACATTTCTATTATGGTTTCATGCATTGTTGGATAATAAGACATGATATTTTACTTGGATGCCCTTATCTTAATCAAATGATATAAATGTCATCCACATTACATCAATGTCACATATTTATGCATCATAGAAAATATATTATTATTTTAGGTGCACCTTATGTGTCACTTATCCGAATTTAACACAAGATATTACCTAAAATGATACCTAAATATCAAGTCATACAACCTCAAGTGATAACATATATAGTTTAAGTATCTAGTCACCCAAACACTAAAGCAATCTTATTGTAACCTCTTGCATTTGTTCAAGCTAAACACCTATCAAGGTTTCAAATAATTAATCCAAAAAATATTAATTATTTATAAGAGGATAAAATATCTATTATATCTCATTTCCATGATATTTATTACACTAATAGTGATGATGACTCTAGTTACTATATGACTCATGATTATTAAAATGATGACATTAGGATGATGATACATTGACATTCTTATGTTTATTATCCCTGAGACATCAAGATCTTGATCATGAAGATATGATGAAAGTTTTTTATAATTATGTAGATAGTTTTATTGGCTAGGATTGCCTATTAATCTCATGTTCTTTGACAAAGTTAAATCTATTGTACATAGCCTCTATCTTTCTTTTATCTTCTATTTATTTTGTATCTCTTGTGTTTTCTTTATATCTTTAGCATTGTGTATGGATTTTTGGTTCATCATTCTTACTTATAGACTTTAATTGATATCCTCTCTTGATTTTTTTGTTTTTATTCATTATTCTATCTTGAATTTTGAAGTTACCTTTCTCCTTTTTTGTTTCAAATTTCTATCATTTTTTAGCCCTTTGGTTTATTTTTATTCAATTATTTATTTAACACTTTACTTTGATTATTTACCATTCAAAAATATCATGAACACTTCCAAATGATGACATCACACATACATATATAATCCTTACACCCTAGTGCACACTAGATTTTAAGATAAGTTATTGGCTAGTAGGAGTCTTTCTCTTATTGCTTCTTTTCATTTTCACCTCTTGGTTTGTGTCTTGCTTGAGTGACCCTAATTTTTTCTACCTCTTCACTTATTTCTTAAATTTTATTTGTATTTACATTGTGTCTTGTATCTTTTTTGGTTCTATTCTAAAAATGGTAAAATACAAAAAAAAAAAAAAAAAAAAACTTTTATCAATGCTAGTTATATATTTGCACATTGTTACATATCATGATTATCTACTTACTATAATTTGGTTTACATATAAATTATTTATGTATGTGTTTATCATAGTATCATTTGAGTTAGATACAATATATATAGGCTACATATTATTTTTGACTTATGGGTACTTCACATATTTATCATGCCTAAATATGGGGGTACCCTTACACTGGGGGCATGCCTATACTTGGGGTAGTTTTTAATATGATTTAAGTTATATCTTTCCTCATTTTCATTATCATATTGATATTTATATATATATATTGTTCTATCTTATAACTTATGTGCTTCAATACATAGGTACATTGTCTTGCTTCACATGCTTTTTATATAATGGGCTCTTTTATTTGCCTTATGATTGTTCATATTTATTGCATGTGTATGTTTATTTGCATGTCTTATCTTGGGTATTATATATATATATATATATATATATATATATATATATTAATATATTTTTCAATTTTATGTTGTTCATGTGTGTTTTCTTTCTTGTTTACTTATTAATCACTCTTGGTCTATATATATATATATATATATATATATATATATATATATAGTCTTCCCAATTTTTGTTGTGGATGAGGATATCATCAAAAACACCAACACAAAATTTCTCAAAAATGGCCTAAAAATAATATTCATCAAAATATAAAATGTATATGGTTCATTTGTGAGGCCAAAAGGCATGACCATAAATTCATTATTGCCTTCATGAGTTCTAGAAGTTATTTTAGGTATATCCTCATTATGGATTTGAATCTGATGATACATAGAGAGAAGGTCTAACTTGTCAAAATAAATATCACCATGAATTCATCTAGAAAATCATAAATTACTAGAATAGGAAACTTATATTTGATCATGTAATTATTAAGTTCTTTGTATTCAGGGCACATCCTCCAAGTGTTATCCTTATTCCACACCATGACCATAGAGGAGGAATATTCATTTTAACTATGCCAAATGATTCCTGCTTCAAACATATTTTGTACCATATGGGTGTAGGGATACCTATAGGGTATAATATTAAATGGTGTACTTCATCGAATGACCCTGATGGCATGATCATGCACATGACTTTGAGGAAGTCCTTTTGGCATGTCACCAAAAACAACACAATGGTCATCAAACACCTTCTGTAAATTAGGATGTTTAGACTCCTTGGGTGGTTGAACATCTATGGAAAATAAGCATGGCACAAATCCATCGACACCTTTTTAAGAATATTCATTATCTAATAGGAACTAACTAGTTGTGGAGATTTAACTCATAATCTATATAATTCAAAGGTCCTACCTTTTGAGTGGAACCTCATGAATAGTTCCTAGAAATTCATCTCAACAGTGCCTAAAGTTGTGAGCCACTACACTCTAAAAATGATCGCAGTTCCTCCCATGAGAATAGCAAACATATAGGAATATAAAAAGTAGTCTCTAGTGGAAATATTAATACTATGACATTTTCTAGAATAGTTGACAATACCACCATATTCAATCATAACCTAAAATTTTGGAGATGGGTAAATGAAATAGTTTAAAAGAGTAGCTAACATACTATTGATGAATTTATGTGTGCTCCCATAATAAAATAACATAGTCACCTTCTATTTATTTAATAAACCTACCACTTTAAGAGTTTTAAGAGTATTAGTGCCTGAAAGTGAATGACATGAAATAGTAGGTTGAGAATCTTCAGTTTCATCCTCAAGTTCTTCTAAATCTACCCCTTAATCTTCATCATCTTCTTCTTCCTCATTGGCACCGTCAATGTAAAATAACTTATTTTCATCACATCGATGTTCTTTACTCCATTTGCTATCTCAGCCAAAACATAAACCTTTTGCACATTTTTATTCAATTTTTTGAGGTGTCAATCTAGTAGGCTATAAAAATGATGGTGTTGGGAAGGTGTCTTCATGGATATTAGTGAAAGGTCTTTTTTTGACCATATATTTTTCCTTATCCATGTGTGCCCTTGGTATAGCTTTAGATACATTACTAGGATGATATATGTGAACCTCTAATTAGATGTTATCTTTGAGGCCATCCAAAAATCAGTTAGTCAGAATTTCCTCAATAATGTCTGCCACATGTAAAGAGAGATTCTAAAATTGATGAATGTAATCCTTTATATTCCCCATTTATAAAAACTTGGATATTTGGTTGAATTAGTTTTTAGAGATATTATTGTGATATTGGATCTATAAATCCTTAGACAATATTGATCATGAAACTAAGACACCCTTCTTTTTCTTTTAAGCACACAATCAATGATACTAAATGAATTGATCAGGTTATAGATATAGAGAGGCCATGAACACCTTTTATGAACATGGAGTCTAATGTAGATCAAATAATTTTTCAATTTGAGTAATCTATATGAGTGGATCATTACCATCAAACTTATGTAGGTCCATTTTTGGCAATAATGACTTTTTACTAGAATTAGCTTTGTGATTGTTTGGAGGAAGAGAACCAAAATAAAGTGATAGAGGGTTATTTTAAAATTAATGAGATGAAAAATCATCCAATTACCTATTTATTTGTTACAATTGATCTTACAAGTCATTCAGGGCCCCTCTCAGCTCTGTGAGGTCCCCTTTCACCACATCAAGATCATCTTTATGCACCATCCCATGTAACTCTAACTTAAGTTGTTAAACTACCTTTGAAATACTTAAATCATATGTTTTGGACTCCACATCATTATTGTGAGTAGTTTTAGGTGTTTCTTTCCCTTTTTTATGTCTATGAGTGTTAGGCCCAGCCATGCACAAAACCTAGAAGGGTATAACCTTTAAAAAAAGTGTATAGTAGATGACTTCATTATGATCACCTCACCAAGACAAATCTAATGATTTATAATGTGCACAAGGGTGAAATTTTTTGGCTTAAAAAAGTGTACCAATAGAATATACCATTGAGATCATCTTGTAAAAATGTATCCAATGACTACTCATTTACACAAAGTAAAAAAAATTCTAGACAACTTTTTTAAATTTTTTTTTCTTTTTTGTAAAAAATACATGAAAAATTATTTCCTCCCAGATCATAAGTTATTTTTTTTGACATGCTAGTGCTCAGGATGCCAGATCCAAAAAAAAAGCATCATCAAAACTTACCTAAATCAAAGCTTGGATACCATTAGTAATGAAATTACTTAGATGGTTTACAATAATAGAATAATATATCACAAAATTGATAATAGAATAGTAGATCCACAATAAAAATAGATGAAAGAGTAGAATACTTGAATATTATGACTAAGCCACTTCAATGGGGAAAAATTCATAACAATGTAATAAGAACATAATTCTCAATATAATGATAAAATACTAACCACTACCTCTTATATATACTCTACTTATCCATGATTATTCCATAAGCTAACCATACTAAGAACATATATAAATGAATAAGATAATATTAAGATATGTAAGCCATAAGTTGGTCACACATATCCTTAGACAAACTATAGGTCAAGGGCATAACATCCCACTATTTATGCTATAATTAAATTGATTACAGGTTTATGAAAAAGTTATGTAAACTCTAAAATTCTCAGAAAACTTCAAATAAAAATAAATGATCTCTATCTAGGACTTTTGTCACACTATCATTGAGATATTCAATCCAATGGAGGAACAAGCTACAAAATGTTTCATTCTTCCTATAAAAATGCCAATATATCTAAATAAAGTAGGTAAATTTAAATAAATTAGTATTTTAGCTTTAGATTTTATAGTTTTGTAATAAGTTTTTATAAATTAGTATTCTAACTTTAGATTTTATAAATTTATATTAATTTTTTTATACATTGTAATAGAGACATTAATTTAAGTCATGTTATGTTATAAATAAATTGATGCAGAATCATCAAGCTTACAAACACCATCTTTCAATTATTGAAACTTATATGCTAGTAGGGGTCATAAGTGATCTATTTTGGGGTATAGGTATGTGTGTGGTATCCTTTAGAATCCATTTATTGTCTTATGGGTCATAATGATTCATCAATCATGTATTTTTAGTGTATGGGAGTTTTCTCTCTGAAAGTGTAAATTTGAAAATTCAAATCCTAAACTAAGCCTAGAAGGACCATATATATGGTATGAAGTGGTTAGGAGAGAGAAGGTTTGTAAAATAGACCAAGGAGTCATGTCAAGAATGTTTGAAGTCATTTTATGTCTAATTACTTAAAGTTTTGAAATTCAAAAATCATGTTAAAAGAGTAAGTATCACTCACACATTGAGTTAGTCATTGTAAGATAGTGTTAGTGGTAACTACCCAAACCAATGTAGATGTTGGATAAGAGGGGAAGTTGTAAGGTAGTTTTAGGAGAGAGGAGAGTAGGATGAAGTGCAAGTGTGCTCTGAAAGTGAGAGGAGGAAACCAAGAAAAATAAATTTTTATACTCCTCAATAGAAGTGTCAAATTATAAGAAAGGACTATATTTGTAATAGTTAAAAGTTCATATGAATAATGAGAAGTCATTTTGTTATGTTTAATCTCTTTGTAAATACATTGTTGTCACTTATATTTTCACCATTTGAGGAGATGCCTTAGCTCTCCTCATCCTTGTGGCATAATTGAAACACCTCTAGGCTATGAGTAGCCTAAGAATGAGGTGAATCTCTAGATAGGGCTAGCTCCTTTGATGTACCACTTTTGGATGACTACTACACCTATGCTTGCAAGTAAAAGGGAGAAAAAACTTAAATTAAACTATCTTAAAGGTGGTGATACACCAAATTTATTTATGACTACCAACCAGCTACATGTCACACATGATACCAAGAGACTAAATAGGCATACACTTCTCTAATCTGAATCTTATCACATCAGTATTTCATTATGAGGTTTTAATGAATGTTTAGGCTAGGAGGACTAGAAAATAGGCCTAAAATGACACTATTTTAATATATTAACTCATTCAACCTTGACACTTCATTAAACACTTCACATGACCTAAAAGGAGAAGCTTTCAAACTGTAAATAGGTGAGAGAATGAGACAATAATGCTAAGAAAACAATAGTCATCACTAAGCAAGATAAATAATTCAAGTGAACACAATATAAATATTCATAGAAGAGGTAAAAATTAGTAGTATTTATTAATACATGGTATGAAAATGAGTAGGGATTCACCATACTCAAGTGGAGCATATCTTAAAAAGGCTAAAATGACTAGTTCTTATAAAACTTGATAGAGAGAAGAGAAGAAAGAAGTCCAAAGGTCACAAGGAAAAGTGTCATGATAAAAGGAGGATTTATAGGTGTAGAAGATAATTTTAAACTTATCATGCAAAGTTAGGAAACACAAGTGTCAATCCAAGGCATGAAACTCTTATAATGTGGCATGCCATTCCTTTTGTTGGCTTAGAAAATTGCCTTCCTCATTTGTGATTCTTGGACACCTCATAACTGACTATGGATAGGTATAGTGATTGGATTGATGGGTAAGGGTTTCATACATGATTATCCATGCATTGGTTGTAGTTTTAATCACTTGGATTCCTCTAAAAATGAGCCATCACTACCTGTAGTCATAGAAAACTCCTCTTTCACACACCTTGTACACTTGACTTCCAAAATGGTTTTAGTTTCTCATGAAAATACATAAAAGGGACAAGATGAAACTTTTAAATACCCTCCATGGATTTATATTTCTTAGGTACACCTTAAATAGGCTTACACTTGAAGTTTTCACACTTCTTATTATCTTTCTCACTTTACCAATTTTGACTTGCTAAGATGAAAACTCTGGTAGGCACACTCAATATGTTTGATGAAGCATGAAATGGCCATATATATTTATTATAAGACTTTGTATTCCTCCCAAAGTTGATTTCATCACTTGAAACCTCTTAGAACCTACATAATTCATTAAATAGTCAATAAAATCAATTCTATACCCTATCCATATAGATAGGGTTAAACTCATGTGGATTTAAATGGTCTTTAGAAAGTCCATTTAAGTTTAAAATAATTTAACAAACCATTTTGGTCCATTTGGATACATCTCCTTCCTTGTTTTCCCAATCGAGTCCTTAACCAGGGTTTGTGAGGGTTTTGAGTGCTTTAGGATCTTAAGCTTTGTTCATAGAGATGAAACATTATAATTACAAAAAAAATTCATAATATAAATTCTCAAGACCCTTTTTAACATCTCCAAACTTCTTGGATCTCCATGCAAAGCTTTAGAGAAGATGTGAGCACTCAAAGTTGCCCTATCAAGCTCTTTTCTCCATTTACATAGGGATAAGTTGGTTATAAGCCAAAATTGGATCTCTTTGTGGTTTATTTTCATACCAAGAGATTTAAAACATCTATTATGCTTCCATAAACATTTCCTAGTCCATTGGAGTTCCTCACTAAAGTTAAAAGTGACATTGATATCCCATTTTGCCTTTAGGCCTAAACCCTGCCTAACAAACTTGATTGCAACTCTTGTAGGTTTGGACCACTTGTGTAGCTTCAATACTTTAGGAATGTTTTATCATGTTTTTCCAAGTGTCCTAAAAATTCACACAATTTATATAAATGTTCACCCAACTCCTAGCTCATCCTTTATCTCCCTTTCTTAAAGATGCAAGGTTTGCATAAAAAGGGAAGTACCCTCTATCTGAGACAAAATAGAGGGTACTTACCCTATTTTATAAAAAAAAAATGATAATTGGAGGAGATTCTCAAATAATCCAATATTATTTTCACCAAATATTATCCCTTATTTAGATAAATAGACCTCCTAACTCCTCTAAAAACCAAAATAGACTATTGGAAGGTAGACCGCATATAAGGTTCAACCATATGGACTGTGTGTGTATCATTGGGTCCTATATTTACTTGTTTTTAATTAAAATAGTTTATGGAGACCATAATTTTCATTATTATGGTTTTATATTTCTATTCCAACACTTTAACTCCCTACATACTTCTTCTCATACCTTGACTGATCAAGATTATGTGCAACTTTCCTGACTATGTTTTAATTCAATGTACTACACTTATAGGTGTTATTGCATGTTTTAGCTTTGAAAAAATTGAATAATCTTCCTTTAATCTCTCCATTATAATTTAAAAATTATTTTGACATGCTCATTTCATGTTTGTGTTATGTATACATCAGGAAGCTTACTCTTTTGCTCTTTTTTCTTTCATAGTCAAACACAGTCAACTATGTTAGGCCCTATAGGTATATATGAGGCTAAAAATATAGTATTATAACCTTTTTTAATGATCCTTATATAATACACGCTCTTTTATATGCATTTCATTTGATAAGATAGTTCAAGAATAAAGGTAGACTCTAGTTTCAACCTTGGGTGCTAGAGTCACCTTGCATCTCCAAATCTTATACGTATACATTTTATGATGAAAAGGAGGTATGTAGGTAGTGTTATATTCAAAACTCAGTATATCCTTCTCTCTTTATGATATTTATATCATTAATATTTTTTCAACAATTTATAACCATTCAAATGTGAAGGCATGGCCCAATACTACCAACTTGGGTGAAAAAAATCTTTGGGGTTCAAACTTGTAGGTGATCATTTCTTGAAATCAGTGGCCAAAAGAGCATCTTTGGGCATTTTAACAACTACCTTCCATTAGTCATCTACCCCCTAAATGTTTCATAACCCATCTTCTATGTATATTTTATAATACAAGGTCATTAGTATGCATCAAAACTATTTATGACTTTATAATAAGACCTTGATAAAATAACTTAGGCCTCTATTCTATGGTTTTAGGGATTTGATCCTTGAACATAGTCCTTTCACCTTTTGAAGGTAATACTCTATCTCATCTACCAATCTAGAATTCCAAATAGGTATGATATGTTCATTACACACATTAAGACTTCAAGTTGAGTTTCACCACGTGCTTCAACACTCCACATGATACCTCAGCTCTCTATTAGGGCCACCTATACGTGGACATTTTTACATACAGGAAGTGAGGATGAGAATTTTAGGCAACATGCAAGATTTACATGCTTGTGACCAACTCTAGTCTTTCTCAAGGTTTCCAAATTAATTATTAGCACTCTAAAAGATTGAAACAACTAACAAATCTCCCATTCCACCATGATGTCATCCTAAAGGCTCCTATAAATGTAATTTAAATAATATGCAGGCAATAAGCATGAATTGGAGCAATATACCAAAGAATATGAATTCATGGGCAATTTGTCTCTCTTCAATGTGTTCAAATGAAACATTAAGTTGTTTTAAATCTTGATACAAACTCTCACACTTCATTTCAATGTTTGAACCTTTCTATAAGAACCTATAGGTGTATGTTAATGGTAGGATTGTGTGTGAGTGACTGTGTTGACTATCACAATACCTCTTCTAACAAGTGAAAGGATTTATTTTATTTCCCCTACAATGATAATGCATTCAACCTTTCAATATAATATTCATAATTCCATGGATGTGTTAAAAGCCTTAACCCAACTCACTTAGTTAGTTGTGCATGATAGTCATGGAGCCAACTGATTTAATCTCACTTGTGACTGAAACTCCATGGATTATTGACTTTAAAAATGAGATTTAGAAGTTAGGGGATTGAAATTATATTGAAAACATGGTAATAAACTTATCTCTACCCTTTTAAACCATTACTAAAGCATACAAGTTTTGTAGATAGTGGAAACCTGCTTGTAACAAAAAATGGTACCTTATCTTACAACATGAGATGATTTTCATATCAAATCACCTTGAAACACTAAAAAAATAATGGAGAGAATGATAATATATGGCTAAAATCATCTATAATCAATCTCAATAGATGGATTGTATGTAATTCTCCAAACCAAAGCAAAACCTATAGGGTGCATAGATTAGTAAAAAAATTGGATAGGTCAACTTCTTAGGAATGGTTTATAAAGAACATGTCACCATTATTATACAAAAAAACATAAAATGGAATATGAATAATTTTATAAGACACCTCCATGAGCAATTTTCTTGAAATCTCCCTTACTAGCCATACTAAGCACAAACTTGTCGATCACTTTTGTGTGTCTAAAAGGGTGAAGAAGGATCTTAATGGTTTTGGAAATTTTTTAACACTTACAAAGAATTTCAAGTGATAATATAATTTTTAGGAATATTAATATACATTCCATGAACTTCTCCCACATGTCACCTTCCGTCATGGGCCATACAAGTGCTAAACTCCTCTTTTTTCCAAGAAATTTGCTCTTTCTTCTAAAGAACTTGCCACTTTTAAATTATAAATAATTACTTAAGACTTTTTAGGACACATGGGGTGTGAAATCACATTTTTAAACCTTTAAATTTCCCAAGTAGGTCATATAAGTCATTTAATGCTCTATTTTGACCCCCAAAAAGACTCAAAAAAAATGACCAAGAACAAGGCTAATGTGATATGAAATGACATCAAATTACCTATAATAAAACTTATGAAATAATAATATACCCATTAAAACATCTAAGGTTCAATTTTTTACCTATAGGGGGCCCAATTTGACCTACATGGTCAAATTTGGTCAATAAATTGGTGACTCATAGGGGTAGCATGATTGCTATGCTAACTAGACAAATAGCCTTATCAGTCCATTAGGCTTAGGGAGTCATATAAAGTCTAAAACACAACAAGAGGACTTTGATAATTGACAACAATCTTTGATCAAGATAATACTAATTAACTACCTCAACTACATAAAACAAAGGACACACACAAAATAAAATAAACAAACTAAAAAAACACACACATGTTCTCAAAGCACTTAGGGAAAATAGAAAACAAACAAATATGCACAAATAGAAACTAATCATACTTCATTTTCAAGATCAAAAGGAAAGTTACTTGAATCTTATTTTTCATGAGCTGAATCATAGTGCCAAATATGTTGCTCCTTAGATTGGATGCTTAGTAGATCAGACATGTTTCTTGGCACTTCACTTGCTATGATATCAATTAGACCATCTTCAAATATGTCTCCAATGTAAATGTGTTAATCTTGGCCTTGTACACATACCTCATACTTCTGCCCACTCTTCATCTCATGATCAACTTGCATCTTATTTGTAGGCATAGTTTCAAGAGGAGTAGTTTCTTGTTCCTTGGAATATTGAGGTCAATAGAAGCTTGTTTTGACCTGTAAAGGCTGAGGTAAATTTTTCTTGGGATCATCTCTAAAATTTTAAAAAATGTCATCTTTTGTACCATCACTTTCAATCAGCTCTAAGGAAGTTATAGACCACTTGAGAGACTCAAACTCATTGCAAATGCTTACAAACTGCTGCCACAAGTCCTTATCTTCTCTTTGATCAACATCACGAAGGGGAAAAATAAGAGAAACTCTTTGATCCTCTTATTTAGAATCCAAAAGGACTTCATCCAAGATTTATTCTTTGACACAAGGAAGGCATTCTTCATTATCAACACAATAAGAAGACTCAACACAATGACTCATATCTTCTTCAAAATTTAGAAACTCTTGAGGACTCTCAAGTTGTATATCAAGTTTTATAATTTGATTTTGGTTCTCAAGGGCTGAAAGATCCTCATTTTCCTTCTCCTTCTTTGTGATGCCAAGACTAGGCATCTTTTAATCAGGTGACTGTTGACCAAATGTTGGCCCTTCAATCCAAAATTGAGTACCCCAATTTGAAAATTTAGCTACCTAAGTCTACACCTTTGGCTTAACCAATATGTAGATTTTATTTGGAAGAAGTGTTCTTTGACAAAGCCCAAAATAAATGTACAAGTCTAATTCTTTCAAAAAGTTTAGTTTTGTTCTTTTGTTAAACCTTTGAATAGTAATCCTTTTGTGTATTTTGTTTTTTGACTAAGTGTTCATTCTTTTAGAGGTTTTATCTTCGAGTTTTTTTACTGAGAATTGTTTCAGACATTTTGTCTGAAACAATTTTTATGAAGGGTATCTTTCTTTTAGGAAATGGTCCACTTAAATATTTTTGAAGGAATTGTTTCAGACATTTTGTTTGAAATAATTTTCCCAAAAAGGTACTTCTACAAAAAAGGGGTCATTTACAACTTTTTTGAAGGGCACTTCATCTTTTTCAAAGGGGTCACTTGCAAATTTTCCAAAGGGAAATTTTTAACTTTTTCAAAGGAATTATTTCAGACATTTTATCTGAAACAACTTTTTTGAAGGGCACTTCAGTTTTTTTTGAAAGGCAATTGTAACTTTTCTGAAGGGGGTCTTTTCCAAAAGTTGAAGGGACACTTACAACTTTTCTGAAGGGGTCTTTTCCAAAAGTTGAAGGGACACTTGCAACTTTTCTGAAGGGGTCTTTTTTCAAATTACCAAAGGGTCATTTCAGACTCTTGAAGGTCCACTTCAAAGAAACTTGACAGAACATTTCAAAGAACCAAATAGTCTATTTTAAAAAGCTGAAAGCTCATTCAATAGCCCAAAGAAATTAATGCAAAAAAAAGAGTTGAATGAATTCTCTCAGGAGAAAATGATGAAACAAAAAGTCTAAAGGAATTTGATCAAGAAAATTGTTTGTAGAAATGGTCAAAATCAAAAATCTTGAAGGAAAAGACCTGATGCAAAGAGTTGAATGAATTATTTTAGGAAAAGTCCTGAGACAAAAAGTTCAAAGGAGAAAAGTGTTGAAACAAAGCAATCATGAGAAAAAGGAGTTCAAGGAATGATTTTTTTCAAAAATATTGTCTGAAGGAAATAAGAATACAAGAAGTCTAAAGGAAACAAAAGTCCAAATAAAATATCCAAAGGATGATGGCCCACAAAATGCCAACTTTAAACTATGTAAAATAGTTTTTGGTGTTGAAAGGCTCGATGGGAACTTGAAGGTGAGTATAAAGGTAACAAATGGTAATTTTAATTGAGGCATTTGGTTCAGTTGTAACTTATTCATTTGTAACTGATTCATTTGGTGACATGGCATATATTTTTTGCTTTTATCCCATATGCAAATGTAACTATTTCTCTCAAGATGACACATGTCCAAGTGACCCTTGGACTTCCTTTGCTCGCTCCACCTCTCAAAGATATAAATATGCATTCTCTTGGCTCATTTGAGTAGCCTCTACTAGTTATTGGGAAAACTCTAAATAGATTTATACTTGAAAGAATCTTGAAGAAATAATACAAGTTATTTTTCCACTCACATGTTGTACTATTGAGTGATGACTTGAATCTTTTTGGTCTAGTCTAGTGGAATATTGTCTTTTCTAGCTTGTACTCTTGATATCCTACCAATGTGCAAAAAGAGTGTCATTACAGGTCCTTATTAGTATTATTTTTGAAGTGTCTAGACATTTTATAAGTAGTCTATGACTGTATTCCTTCTTGGAATCATCCATTGCTCTCCTAAATGTCAAATGCCTTCTTGAATCTAACATGTAAAATCTGATTTGGTCTTTAAGTAACATATTCTCAATCGAACAGGAGGAGATAAACATTGGTACATCACCTTTTTTTATTTTCTTAGTTATTTTCTTGAACCTTTTTCATACATGAATTGATAGATTAGAGAGAGATTTAAAGGTACATCAATGGGAGCTAGGCCCTTATTTAGAGATTCATCTCAATAAAATTGTCACCCATAGTAAGAGAGATGACTCCATTATGCCACTTGGATGAGGAGATCTGAGAATCTCTTCAAGGGTGTGAATCTAAATGTCAAAAAAATTTGGCATGCCCAGTGGGACTTCAAGTCCTACAATATTATTCAAGGTTGGTGCTGGTCTTGGCATAGTTAAAGATGAAAGAAGCATCTACATTCAGTACTTGATGACTCCATTGAAGAATTAAAGTCTTTTATTGATGATCAATCCTATTTTCCATGCCAAATGTGATAACTAGATCTACTACTAAAGAGACACCTTTTGAGTTTGTGCAACTACCTCCATATTCCACCAAAAGGATTAGGTTTGTAAACATTCATCCTTACAAAAGAGATTTTGTGTTTAAAAATTCTAAGTTTGTGTTACATTCGATTCCTAATATCCATAGTGATCATTCCAAGATGGATAGAAGACAAAATTTTATGCCTTTCATCGAGGCATCTCCCTTGTATCTTGCCTAATATGATCAAATTCCAAGGGAAGCCCTCAAAAGTGTCCCATATTTTAGTGGGGATGGTCCTATAACTGCCATTAAGCACATTAGGAATATAGAAAACTTTTGTAGTATTCAAAACATCACCCAATAAAATGTAGTTATTAGGTTTTTGGCCTTGTCTTTCAAAGGAAATGTTTTGGATTGGTATGGGACTCTACTCATAAATTTTGTTGGCTCATGGGATGAGTTGGGGGATCTATTAACTAATAGGTTTGGGAAAAAGAGTGATCACCTATCTCTAGCTGAGTAATTGAAAACAATCAAGAGGGAACCACATGAGTTTATGAAATATTTTAATACTAGATTTCAAAAAACATGGGATATGGTCCCAACTCTTGTGAGACCTATTCCAAACTATGCATTTTTTGTATTACTAAAAAGCATTGAATAGTGACATTACCATGATGATTCAATCTATGGGCAGAAATACGTTACCTATTACCTATGAAATAGCCATTAATTCTAAGAATAGTCTTGTCTAATTAGGAAAGATAATTCATAGGCCTCCAATGTCACTATTCCCTGATATTCATTCTCCTAGTCAAAGTGTTTTGCCCACTTTAGCCCCTTTGCCTAATTAAGAAAGGCATGCCATTACTCATTTAAATGAAATCCACAAAGTAAAAATTTTACTTCAAATTGTTAAAAATGAGTTAATTTCCCTCAAAAGACAACAAGCTCAAATTTATAGACCATATCAAACATACAATCAGTTTGGGCAAACAAGTAGACCTCCTTTCCAAAACAATGCACAAGGACAAGGCCAAATCACCCATGTCAAGCCTTATCAAATTTATAATCCTAATTCTCCCTCATCCTATAAATCCCTTATCCCCACTCAAAACAACTTGGTCTAATAACATCCTAACTATCCATCTTTTGAACATGGTCAAGAGCAAGTGACTTATGCAAATGAAATACACAATCAAGGCATGGTAATGCAAGGTAACCAATATTTCCAAGATTAAAAATTTAAAGGATACATGCAAGGTGGGGTGGAAAATTTAAAACATAATACTGATTATACCATCATAAATCATTTTTAGGTTGCATTTTGTGCCATTAATTATGTGGGGAATACAAGTAATCAGAATACTAGTATTGCCTCTAATACTAGGTCCAAAAGG
This sequence comes from Torreya grandis, assembly GCA_037957365.1. Lineage (NCBI taxonomy): Eukaryota > Viridiplantae > Streptophyta > Pinopsida > Cupressales > Taxaceae > Torreya > Torreya grandis. The sequence goes on along the minus strand of JARHVA010003209.1, from coordinate 1,977,221 downwards.
AGGGCTATTGATGAAGCTCAATGAGATAATCAAGGACATGTTATGACTCATAAATCATCTCCTATGGTAATTGTGTCTAATAAATCTCCTAAACTACAATAAAATAATAGGATTCCAAATTTTAGGCTAGCTTCTACAACTCTACCTCCATAAGCTACATCACAAGGTGCCAATGTTCATAAAGAGAACCCCAAGGTGAGTAATCCTTTCATCAATATGGTGGACCAGATTAAGAAGATTCATATGAACATATAATTTTGGGATTATTTAATATTACTATGGTATAATATATACTCCAAAATTAATTGCATGGAATGGGTAAACAAGCTGGCCCATCTAGAAATGACAATGTGGTTTTGGTCAATGGAACTCAATGTATAGATGGTCAAGTGAAGAAAGATGAAAAGAATCCTCCTTTTTATAAATATATAATAATTTGTGATTTTTTGGTTCATAATTTAATCATAGATAGTGTAGCAATCACATTATTTATGCCCAAATATATAGCAAATAAACGAGGCCTTAAGTATGAGCCAATGACTAAAGGATTTTTGCAATTGGATTGATCACCAGCCAAGACTTTGGGGGTAGTTAAAGGTTTGAATTTGATCCTTAATGATTTTCATAATTTTTAAATTCATCATGATGTGGTGGTGGCATATTTACCTCCCTATTTTTATTTTTTCATATCAAGAGACTTCACATCTAAGATAAGTGGATATTTTGCAACCAATTGGTCCTATATGGTGTTTAAGACAAAGTATGGCACTAAAGTGAAGAATGAGTCAAAATATACTCATAGAGATCACTTGGAACCTTAATTAAATAATGTGTAAATTTTTAATTATGATATCATTAATGAATAGGAACTTCATATTGACTAATCTTCATCATCTTCCCTTGAGGGAGTTTCTGATTTGTTCTTAGATGAGTGGGGAGATGACAACTATGAGCATGATCCTTAAAATTTTATTGAATAATGTCTTAGAGTCTATTATATGAATGAGAAGGAATATTTCATTCCTAATTTCATGAATTTAAGTGAGTATGTGAATGGATTTTGGAAATGTTTCTTTGATGGATCTAGAAGCAAGATTGGGGCTGGTGGTGGAGCAATGTTAGTTTCACCCTGAAAGGAAAGGTATTTTTCAACTTTCAAATTTCATTTCTCTTGCACCTATAATGTATAATTTGTTATCTCATGGAAGATTTAAAAGCCTTAAAAATCATTTTTATCTCAAGATAATATAACAAGTATGCTAATAGGTTACTAATAATTAGAGCTCAATTTGATGTTCCAAAAGGGATAAAAGAGGACAAGAACCAACCTCATCTAAAAGTGATTGCAAGGCCCTTCATACTCGATAATGTCACTAATTTGTAGGTGTTTGATAGTGACTATAAAATATAAATTTTTATACAATAATAAGCTAAGTTTTCTTCCAAGAATCTTTCTAAACTACAACAATATGGAGATTAGATTATGCAATTGAAGTCTAACAAGCTTCTTAAAGGCCTAGTCACTCTTGAGAGCATATTCAATGATGATGACCTATTGAAGAAAGAGAAGGTAAGAATATCTAACAAGAAGGAAAACTATGATAAGGTTCATATTTTCAAAGATAAATTGCTTGCACTTGGGAAGGTATGTACAATCAAAGAGAAGCATGCTTTCATTGAGTTATGCAAAAAAAATTCGATGCCTTTGCATGGGAGTATAGTGTTTTAAAGGGTTTTGATCTAAATCTAGAACAACATACTATAGATTTATATGATAATGATAAGCCTATTAAGTAGAGGAAAAGGTAAATAAATCCCAATATTGAGCCTCTTATGAGGAAAGAACTCACCAAACTGATTGAGTCCAAAATCATCTTTCCCATTAAGCATTCATCTTGGTTGGCAAACCTAGTTCGTGTTAGGAAAAAAATTCAGAGATAATGTTGTGTGTTGATTTTAGGGACTTTAATAGAATGTATTTGAAGGATAATTACCCACTCCCTTCCATGGAATAAATATTGCAAGTTGTGGCTAGTAGTGAAAGGTTTTCTCTCCTTGATGGGTATTGTGGGTACAATCAGATTCTGGTAAAGGAAAGTGACCAATATAATATAGCATTTACTAATAAATTGGGTACTTGTGATTATAGTAAAATTAATTTTGGATTGTCTAATTCTGGAGATACTTTTTAGCATGCAATGGATATGGTTTTTCAAGGATTAATCAATGATATTGTATTGTTTTATGTTGATGGTGTGACAGTTTTCTCCAAGGATACAAATGACCATTTGAATCACATAAGGTAGATTTTTGAGAGGTGTAGAGAGTTTAGGATATCTCTAAACCCAAATAAATGTGTGTTTTTTATTCATAAAGGAAAACTCTTAGGCCACATTATTTCCAAAAAAGGTCTATCTATTAATCCTAAAAGGGTAAGTGCCATCTTGGCATTGTCTTTGCCTAAACATAAGAAAGGTCTTAAAAGATTATTTGGTAAGATAAATTTTATTATGAGGTTTATTCCTGATTTTTATAAATTATTCAAGCCCTTTACGTCCATTCTAAGGAAGGATGATGTGTTCACTTGGACAAGGAGGAGGAAAGAAAGTTTTGAGTAGATCAAGCAAGCCATTGCCCAAGCTCCTACCCTTACTAGTCCTAACTTCTACAAATATTTCAACCTGTATAATTTTTGGAATGAAGAGGTAATCTCTAAAATACTTACTCAAGATAATGATTAAAATTTTGAACAACCTATTTCCTTATTTAGTCAAGGTTTGGAAGGCTATGAGATAAGGTACACATATGCTTAGAAACAAGTGCTTTCAATCATAAGGAGTTTGAATAAGTTCAGGCATATGTTGTCTAACAATAAGATTCATATTTTTTTGCCTCATCCTAGTGTGAAAGACTTCATTTTGAATAAACATTTTAATGAAAAAAGGGTAGGATGGATCACAAGGGTAATAGAATATGATGTGAAGATAAAAAATACCAAGTTAGTGAAAGGAAAAGGAATGTGTGAGCATCTCACTTCAAATTTGAAAGAGAAAAAAGAAGCTATTTTGGTACTTCATGATGACTCTATATCAGATGCACCTTCATCTATGTGAATTTGGACATAGGACATGATCCATTTCCTTCAAACTGGTGAGTGTCCACAAGGTCTTGATAGGGCCAAGAGAAGGTATTTTAGTTTGTAATCCATTCCTTATATACTTGTTGATGAAGTGCTATTTAGGAAGGAATTTTTAGGTGTATTGATTTAGATCAGATTGACAGTATTGTTTGAATTCCATGATGGATCAACTGGTGGTCACTTTTCTCTAAGAACCATAGCTGCTAAGATTATGAGGGTTGGTTAATTTTGGCCTAGCTTGTTTAAAGACACTCACACTTGGGTAAGGAAATGCCAAAAGTGTGCTCTCTTTGATGGAAAATAAAATATATCTACCTTTCCTTTTCATTTAATCTAGGTTGATCAAACCTTCATGCAATGGGGCTTGGATTTCATAGGCCTAATCAATCCACCTTCTAGTGTTAGTCATAAGTGGGTGTTGATAGCCATTGATTATTTTACAAGATAGGTAGAGGTTTTATATCTTAAGGAGGCTAATGAAATTTTAGTCCTTGATTTATATGAAGGTATAGTAACAAGGTTTGGATCTCCTTTAACCATAATCTCAGATAATACCTTAGCCTTCCTAGGAACAAGAACAAGTGAATGGGCTTTGAAACATGGCATCTATCTTAGTACCTCCTCCAACTATTAACCCCAAGGGAATGGACTAGCTGAGTCCATAAACAAGAACTTAATCAAGATCATTAAGTGGACAATGGAGGAAAATCAAAGGACTTGGCACACCAAGTTGAAGACATCCCTTTAGGTTGATAGGATCACCCCAAAGAGAGCAATTGGGAATTCACCATATACATTTATCTATGGAAGGGAAGATAGACTTTCTATCTCACTTGAGTTACCAGCTTTAGATCTTACCTATTAGCTATAATTGATGGAGAATTATAGCATGGAATTTAGGTTATGTGAGTTAATGGAGCTTGAGGAAATAAGAAATCAAGCTGTGCACACCATGAGAACTCACCAAGAGAAAAAAAAGAAGCATTTTGATAAGAAATCCATGCCAAGGAGTTTCAAATAAGGATACATTATCCTAAAATATAATGAAGATAGGGCCAAGCCTAAAAGACACAAAAAGTTTGATGCTTTGTGGAGTGGCCCATATGTGATCACACATTGTAAACAACATAATGCTTTCCAAATTTCAAAGTTGGATGGAGAGGAGATGCACATCCTAGTCAATGGGATATATTTAAAACATTATTACTGAGATTCTCCTTTTCCTTTGTACATAGTTTCTTGCTTTCTTTATGTTCCCTAAGTGCTTACACACATGTGTGAGTTGTCTTGTGTTTTGCTTTGCTTTGTGTCTGGTTTGTTTTGTTCTTGTTGTGTGTTGTGTTTTGTAGAGTGGGTTTTCCTTCTGGGCTAGTGTGTTGTTCAAGTTTTAAGTCATGGCCAATGTTTCCTTGTTTGAGTGTTCTTAGATGACTCCATGCCCAATGGATTAATTTAGCTACTAGTCTGGTCAGTATAGGAGGTATAATACCCTTGTGAGTCACTAATTTGTTGACCAAATTTTGGCCATTTAGACTAAAATTGAGCATCCCTATTTGAAAACTTAGCCACCTAAGTCTATACTTTTGGCTTAACTAGTATGTAGATTTTCTTTGAAAGAAGTGTTCTTTAACAAAGCCTGCAACAAATGTACATGTCTAATTCTTTTAGAAAGTTTGGTTTTGGTTTTTTGCTAAGCCTTTGCATAGTAATCCTTTCAAGTCATTTGTTTTTTGACTAAGTGTTCATTCTTTTAGAGGTTTTATCTTCGGGTTTTTTATTTTGAATTATTTCAGACATTTTGTCTAAAACAATTTTTCTAAAGGGTATATTTCTTTTAGGAAATGATCCACTTTAATATTTTTGAAGGAATTGTTTCAGACATTTTGTTTGAAACAATTTTCTTGAAAAGGTGCTTCTATAGAAAAGGGGTCATTTACAACTTTTTCGAAGGGCACTTCATCTTTTTTGAAGGGGTCACTTGCAAATTTTCTGAAGGGAAATTTTCAACTTTTTCAAAGGAATTATTTTGGACATTTTGTTTGAAACAAATTTTCCAAAGGGCACTTCAATGTTTTCCAAAAGGCACTTACAACTTTTTTGAAGGGGTTTTTTCCAAAAGCTTAAGGGACACTTGTAAATTTTTTGAAGGGGTCTTTTTTCAAATTACTGAAGGGTCATTTTAGATTCTCGAAGGTCCACTTTAAAGAAACTTGAAGGAACAATTCATAGAACCAAATGGTCCATTTTCAAAATCTGAAAGGTCATTCGATAGCCCAAGGAAATTAATGTGGAAAAAAGAGATGAATGAATTATCTCAAGATAAAATGCCAAAACAAAAAGTCTAAAGGAATTTGATCGAGAAAATTTTCCACATAAATGGTCAAAAGCAAAAATCATGAAGGAAAAGACCTGATACAAAGAGCCGACTCAATTATTTCAGGAAAAGTACTGAAACAAAGCAACCATGGGAAAAAGGAGTCCAAGGAATGATTTTTTTTGAAACTATTGTTCAAGGGAAACAAGAAGATAATAAGTCTGAAGGAAAATAAGTCTGAAGAAAATATTTAAAATATGATGACCTATAAAATTTCAACTTTAAAATATTGAAAATAGTCATTGGTGTTAAAAGGCTCAGTGAAAACCTGAAGTCAAGTATAAAGGTAATAAATGGAAATTATAACTAAGGCATTTAGTTCAAATATAACTTATTCATTTGTAATTTATTCATTTGGTGACATGGCATATCTCACCCACCTCTCTCCCACATGAAAATGTAACTATTTCTCTCAAGATAACACATGTCCAAGTGACCCTTGGACTTCCTTTACTTGCTCCACCTCTCAAAGCTATAAATATGCATTATGTTGGCTCATTTGAGAAGCATCTATTGGTTATTGGGAAAAATTTGGCTATATTTGTAGTTTAAATACTCTTGAATAAATAATACAATTTATTTTTCCACTCACATGTACTATTGAGTGATGACTTGAATCTTGTTGGTCTAGTCTAGTGGAAGATTGTCATTTTTAGCTTGTACTCTTGATGGTCTACCAATGTGCAAAAAGAGTGTCATTATAGGTCCTTGTTATTATTATTTTCTAAGTGTATAGACATTTTAGAAGTAGTTTATGACTGCATTCCTTCTTGGAATCATCCATTTCTCTCCTAAATGTCGAATGCCTTCTTGAATCTATCATGTGAAACACTGATGTGACAACACACAAAGAGTTGTGAGTTTTGTGTGAGAAAATTTGTGTTGGTATTTAAGTATCATATTCTCAATCTAATAAGAGGAGATAAACATTAGTGCATCCTTTTTTGTTTTATTAGTTTTTTTCTTGAACCCTTTTCATACATGAATTGATAGATTAGAGAGAGACTTAAAGGTGCATCAAGGGGAGATATCCCATTATCTATATATTCATCTCAAAAAAATTATCACCCACAACAATATATATGACTCCATTATTCCACTTGGATGAGGAGATTTTAGCATCTCCTCAAGGGTGTGAATTCAAGTGTCAATAGTGAATTAGCCCAATAAGGCTACCAAGGAGCTATATTTTATTTAAGCAAGAGTTTTGAATTATTCTCAACCAAATGATCCTCTTTAGGTTCCCATACCATATGTCCATCAAGGCAAAGGGTGATGGTGTGAGGACAATATGAACTAGTTGGTGGAGGTGGAACATAAAACTCAACATCAGATTGAGAATGAATTGTAGGGGATCCTTTTGGGAGGGGGAAGTAAACCTTGGGCTAAAATAGCTTGGTTTTATTCCTTCCATTTTAAAATCAATTAATTTAAATATTATTCATCTTGATCACTCTCTTACGGAAGGTTAAATGGAGTGTGTTTAGGCATTGGATATTCTTTGAGCTCTAAGCCTTACATCACACCTTGACTCAATAATTTCATACTTGACTCTAAATCTTCAATTTTCTTAGATAGGTTCTATTGGAAAATTATCTCTTGAATTTGATAGGAATATTCATGAGGATAAGGATTACAAGAGGGATGATATGCAAAATAAGAGGTCTATTGAGGAAGGGTGGGAGGGGCTTGCATAGGATCAAACTCTTTCTCAACTTCACACTCTTTATCTAAAATTTTATCCCATTTATTTTTGCATGTTTCCACTAGCTTATTTTATCTTAATATGTTAGGATTATGAGTATATTCTTTAGTTAGTGATTCAATTTTATGAGTGGACGAAGTGTTCAAGAAACTTGGCATCTCCTTTGGCTTGGATTCTCCACCTTGTCTCTAACTTGGGATTTCATAGCTAGAAGTCTCTTCTTGAGGTGGGGATGTAATGGGAGAGGGAAATGAAGGATTATATTATAATTCCTTTATTTATTATATGTATTGATTCATCTAATTATTATCTAACTCAATCTACCTATCAAGGCTTGCTTCAAAAACAAAGTTTATCTTTCTAACTTACTCTTTTGGATGATTGGGAAAAGGACGACTTTGATAAGCTTGATTGGGTCCATGAGTAGGGTTCAAGTAGAAATAATATGAATATTTAGGAGGTGGATATGAGGGATGATATACTTTTTGAGGTTGTTTCTCATGAATTCTTAGCTTATATTCTAAGGATGAAACTTAGCCACTCACATCTAGCATCTCACTTGTGAGCCTTTACCAATTTGTTTTCTTAATAGGTGCCCACTCTCTTTTAACCATATCTAATTCATCTCTCACATTATGAATGAGATGAATAAGAATGTCTTGAACATGTCCCCTTTTTGTATCAATCTCCACCATGCACCTCTCATAGCCCAAGAGAGTTTGCTTGAAAATTAAAATGGACTGATTTGAGAAGGCTGGTTATAAGACTAATATAACTCATGAAAAGGTTGATAAGGGTCATATTAGAGCTATTAAGGATTATAAAAAGGCTAATAATATTCATACAAAGTTTGATAAGGAATTACATAAGCTTGATATATCTCATCAACTTATGTAAAATAATACTCAACACCAAAACTAGCCATGGAACTTCATTGGGAAGCAAGAACATAAATAAAAATTACCAAAAATTTTCAAAGGGAAAACTTGGGTTGCTTGACCATCTGATGTAACTTTGGAGTCGCTATTGATGCTTGGATATATGCCTCTAAAGGTTGATGTGTTGAAATACAACACCAAAAATATTTCAACTTATTGGACAATGAGTCTCATTAGGTGTGCAAAAAATTATTGTCACTTATATTTACATCCTTTAAGGAGATGTCTCATCTCTCCTCATCCAAGTGTCACAAATGAAACACCTTTAGGATGTGGGTAGCCTAAGAATGAGGTAAATCTCTAAATAGGGCTAGTTCCTTGATGTACCACTTTTGGATTACTATTACACCTATGATTGCAAGGAAAAGGGAGAGAAAAATAAAAGTAAATTATCCTAAAGTCAATGATACACCAAATTGATTGATGAATACTAACTAGCTGTATGTCACACATGAGACCGAGAGACTAACTAGGAATACACTTCTATAATCTAAATATTCTCACATCATTATTTAATTATGAGGTTATGATGAATTTAAAGGCTAGGAGGACTAGATAGGATGCCTAAAATGGCACTATTTGAATAGACTAACTCACTCAACCTTGACACTTGATAGAACACTTCACATGACCTATAAGAAAAATATTTTAGGATGTAAATAGGTAAGATAATGAGACAAAAATGCTATAGAAATAATAGTCATCACGAATCAAGATCAATCTTTCAAGATAACACACTATGAATAGTCATAGAAGAGGTAAAAATCAGTAGTATTTATTGATCCATGGTATACAAAGGAGCAGGGCTTCACTATACTTAGGTGGAGCATATCTTACAAAGGTCAAACTGGCTAGTTATTATAGAACTTGAGAGAGAGAAGAGAAGAAATAATTTTAAGGGTCACAATGACAAGTGTCATGCCAAGAGGAGGAGTTATAGGTACACAATAAGAGAATATGAAACTAATCATATAAAGTCAGGAAACATAAGTGTCAATCCAAGGCACAAAGCTATTGTAATGTGGCATGATATTCCTTTTGTTGGCTCAAAAAACTAACTTCCTCATTTGAGATTCTTGGATGCTTCATAACTAAATAGGTATAGGTCTAATGATTAGATTGAGTGGGAAGGGTTTCAGAAATGCTTCTCCATGCATTGGTTATAGTCCTAATCACCTAGATTCCTTTGAGAATGAGCCATCACTAACTACAATCATAAAAAACTCCTCTTTCACACACATTATACACTTGACTTACAAAATGGCTTGTGGTTCTTATGAAAAAATAGATAATGGATTTTATGACACTTTACAATACCCTACATGGCCTTAGATTGCTTAGGTACACCTTAAATAGGATTCCACTTGAAGTTATCACACTTCTCACTATCTTTCTCACTTTACTAGTTTTGACTGGCTGAGATGAAAGCTATGGTAGGCACACTTAATATTTTTTATGAAGAATTAAATTAAAATAAGGAATTATCCTTAGCTTCCTCTCAAAGTTTATTTCATCTCTTAAAACCTCTTAGAACCTACACAAAAAATAAAAAATAGTCAAGAAAAGTAATTTTGTACCCTATTCATATAGATAGGGTTTAACTAAAGTATATGTAAATGGTTTATATATAATACCCTATAGGTTTAAATCATTTTCCAAACCATTCTATCCATTTGGATACATCTCTTTTTTTGTTTTCCCAATTGGGTCCTTAACCAGGGTTTGTGAGGGTTTTGAGTGCTTTAGGCTCTTAAGATTTGTTCATAGAGATGTAATGTTAGAATTAAAAAAAAATTGTAAAATATAAATTCTCAATACCCTTGTTAACATATCTAAAATTCTTGGATCTCCATGAAAATATTTAGAGAAGATGTGAGCACTCAAAGTTGCCCTATCAAGTTCTTTTCTCCATTTGCACTTGCCTAAGTTGGTTATAAGCCAAAAGTGGATCTCCTTGTGGTTTTTTTTTTATAAAAAGAGATTTTAAACATATATTATTCTTCCATAAACATTTCATAGTCCATTTGAGTATCTTACTAAAGTTATAAGTGACATTGGTATCCCATTTGGTCTTTAGGCCTAGACCCTATCTAACAGACCTGACTACAACTCTTGTAGGTTTGGACCACTTTTGTAGCTTCAAGCCTTTAATAATGTGTTATCAAATTTTTATAGGTGTCTTATAACTCTACACACATTATATCAATGTTCACCCAACTCTTATCTCATCTTTTATCTCCCTTTCTTATAGATGCAGGGTTTGCATACAAGGGGAAGTACCCTTTATTTGAGACAAAATAGAGGGTACTTCCCCTATTTTATGAAACCAAATAATAATTGGAGGAGATTAAACAAGTTTAAAATATTATTTACACCAAATATTATCCCATTTTTGGATCAATAGACCTCCTAACTCCTCTAAAATCCAAAATAAACTGTTGAAAGGTAGACTATGTGTAAGGTTCAAACATATGGACTATGTGTGTATCTTGGGTCCTCTCTCTACTTTTTATTCATGAAAATAGATTATGGAGACCATCATGGTCATTTTTAGGGTTTTATAGGTCTATTAAACACTTCAACTCCCTACATACTTCTTCCCATACCTTGATTGGTCAAGGCTATGTGCAACTTTCTTGACTGTGTTTTGCTTCAATGTACTACACCTATAGTGTTCTTACATGTTTGAGATTTGAAAAAAATAAATAATATTCATTTAATCCCTACATGATCCTTTATAAATGATTTAGACCCACTCATTTCATGCTTGGGTTATGTCCACATCAAGAAGCCTACTCTTTTGTTCTCTACCCTTTCATAGTCAAACACAGTCAACTATGTTGGGCCTTATAGCTGTATATGAGGATAAAAATATAGTATTATAAATAACCTATTTTAATGTTCATTATATCATAAATTATGTTTTATATGCCTTTAAACTAATAATATTGTTCAACTATAAATATAGCCTCCATTTACAACCTTGGGTGCTAGAGTCACCTTGCATCTCCAAATCCTATACGTATACATTTTGTGATGAAAAGGAGGTCTATAGGTAGTGTTATTGTCAAAAATAAATATATCCATATCTATTGATGATATTTAGATCATGAATCTTCTTTTAAACCATTTATAACCATGCAAATATGAAGGCATGGCCCAATACTTCCAACTTGGGTGAAAAAGTCTCTTTGGGATTCAAACCTATAGGTGATCATTGTCTAAAATTAGTAGCCAAAGGAACATCTTTGGTAATTTTAATAACTACCTTCCATTAGTCATCTAACCCCAAAATTCTTTAGAGCTCATCATCTATGTATATTTTATAAGACAAGGTTATTAGTATGCATCAAAACTATTTGTGACTTTATAATAAGACTTTGATAAAAAAAACTTAGGCTTTTGTTCTATGTTTTTAGGGATTTGATCCCTGAACACAGTCCTTTCACCTTTTAAAGTTAGTACTCCATCTCATCTACCAGTATATAATTCCAAATAGGTCTGATATGTTCTTTACACACATTATGACTTCAAGGTGAGTTTCACAATGTGCTTCAACATTCCACATGATACATTAGCTCTCTGTTAGGGCCACCTATAGGTGGACATTTTCACATACAGGTAGTGAGGATGAGAATTGTAGGCAACATGAAATATTTAGATTCTTGTGAACAACTCTAAGCTTTCTCAAGGTTTCCAAATGTACTATTATCACTCTAAAATATTTAAACACCTAAAAAAACTCCCATTCCACCATGATGTCATCCTAAGAGGCTCTTGTAGATGCACTTTGAATTATATGTAGGCAATAAGCATGAATTGGAGAAATGTACCAAAGAATATACCTTAAAATTTAATTGGTATCTCTTAAATGTGTTCAAATAAAATATTAAGATGTTTTAAATATTGATAAAAACTCTCAGACTTCATTTTAATGTTTGAACCTTCTACAAGCACTTGTAGGTGTATGTTAATGGTAAGATTGTGTGTGAGTGACTATGTTGACTATCACAATTCCTCTTCTAAAAAGTGAAAGGATTTATTTTATTTCCGCTACTATGATAATGTATTCAACCTTTCAATACCATATTCATAATCCTAGGGACATGTTAAAAGCCTTCACCCAACTCACTCAATTGACTATACATGATAGTCATGGAGCCAACTAATTGCACTTACTTGTGATTGAAACTCCATGGAGTATTAACTTGAATAATAAGATTTAAAGGTTATGGGATTGAGAGGATATTGAAAAAATGGTAATGAACTTATCTCTACCTTCTGAAACCATCACCAAAGCATGAAGGTTCTACGAATAGTGGAAACCTACCTGCAACACAGAATTGTGCCTTATCTTGAAACATGAGATGATTTGCATATAAAAACACCTTGAAACACTAAATAAATAATATAATAATGATAGGATATGGAAAAATCATTAGTAATCAATTTCAATATCTAGATTGTACAAACTTCTCCAAACCAAAGCAAAACTTATAGGGTGCACATATTAGCAAGAAAATTAAATAGGTCAACTTATTAGGAATGATTCATAAATCATAGGGAGCCATTATTATACAAGCAAACATTAAATTTAGACATCCCAAACAACAATTTGATTGAAACCTCCCCTATTGGTTGTACTAAGCATAAACATGCTGATCACTTTTGTGTGTCTAGAAGGGCAAAGAAGGAGCAAAATGTTTTTAGACCCTTTTTATCACTTCAAAATCATGTAAATAATTGAGATGAGCTTTAGGAATATGAATATACATTCCATGACCTTATCCCATGTGTCACCTTCCCTCATGGGTCGTACAAGTTCCAAACTCCTCTTTTTTCCAAGAAAATTGATCTTTCTTCTGAATAACCTATCAATTTTAAGTTATAAATAGTTAATTAAGACTTATTAGGACACATTGGGAATGAAATCACCTTTTGAAACCTTAAAATTTCCCAATGAGGTTTTAAAAGTCATTTAATGCTCTATTTTGACCCTAAAAAGACTAAAAAATACATAAATATTGAAAATGACCAAGACCAAGGTTAATGTGACATGAAATGACATAAAATTACCTATAATACACCTTATGAAATAAAACTAGACCCATTAAAACATCTAAGGTTCGAGTTTTTTACCTATAGGGGTTCTAATTTGACTTGTAGGGTCAAATTTGGTCAACATATACATTGATTATTCTTGTTTATATATTATTACAAGAAAGCCCTTGAGGCTATGAACAAGTCACCATTTATGTGGTTTCAGGTCTGAGATAGGAAAGTATAAGTTAAAATCAAGAATAATATGTTTTAGTTAGTTTCTCAAGAGTATGAATGAATTAAATTACATGGTACATCAATCTTGAAGATATTTGAATCAGGTAGATCTCATGTTAATGGAATATGGTATTTCATAGTGAATGAAACTCAAAAAAACCTAACTTTGTCTTCAAACCCTATAAACACTAATTATAGTCAAGGAATGAAGGTAAGTTGATTTTATTAAGGTATAGATTATGACTCTGATTGAGAACATGATCTGTAGATAGATTATGGTTGATGGAAAGGTATAGTAATAAGTTTGCATGCAAATTTAATGATAAAGTTCAATGCATAGTCCATCATAATGAAAGAACCTTATTGCACAGTCAATACCTTATTTTACTCAGTCATATGCTAAATAAATGATGTATGTGTTTGAAAAAGTGAATGGGGATTGAATGTTTGAGTCTTGATACAAGTGAAAAGGGAGAGCATGTTTTGAAATAGCCATGTTATAGTCTTAGAACCTTTTGAATACAAATAGACTGCAATCACCTTACACAGTCCTCTAAAGAATGCACTAAATTCTAATTTTTGCCCATTTTAATTCATAACAAGATTGATCAAGGTCTTGTTTCAATTTGAAATGGCCTAGAACCAAAGATATGGAATTTTGAACCTTCTTGGCCTCTATAATCAAGAAACTATAGTTTGGAAACTAAAAACTCAATAAATTGAGTCATAACTAGTAGAAATGGTTAAAAATTTATAATCGCTTGTATTTTGGCATGTATAAAAGGATTAAAAAGGTTTTGACTTGGTATAGTACCGTATGGAATGGATTTGAGGTCTAAACAAGTGAAATGAGGGCTAAAAGGCCTAATTTGCTATTGTTTACAAAGGAAAGGGTATCTAAACAAAGAATTAAGTGTTAAAAATTCATAGGAGGTTTTTAAAATATAGAGGGTGCCTAAACATGGGCTTATTTACCTTAGATGACTTACATAGCATTCATACTAACAATATTTGTTGAAAAAAAGGCTACAATGAAGTTGTGTCATTATGAGCTTGAGAAGTGAAAGTGAGAGTGAGGGATTCAAAGGGGTGAAGGTAAGTATAACATGATCAAGAGAGATCATGCATCATATCTAGTTTTTCTCATAAGATCTATCAAAAAATTTAATGTTTTAAGCCTTGAGGAGATTAACTGGTGGAAAATAGTGATTGAGGAAAGTGAAAGGAGTTGGATAAGTGAATGAAACTAGATGAGTGAATGAGTGAGATACTGATTGATGGTCTAAGATAGGGAGAAGTGACTCTAATATTCTTAGTATAGTTTGAAGAAGATATATAATGCTAAAAAACTACAAAGAATACCAAAGACTAATGTTGATAATTAGACCTTGAGAATAGAACCAAACATTTACAGTTGAGATCAATTATCCAAGATCAGAGCTAGGATGGTGAGTTTTAAGATTGTACCATGTAACTTTACATCATTTGGTATCAGATAGAGGTAATCTCTTGGTTCAATTTGGTTTGGAGTTCTTAAAGACTATTAATTTGAGATAGGCAAAGAATGTTATGAGGATTGCATGAGATGACATTATAGGGTATTGTGGGAAAATAAGGTGTTGTAGGTATGACCTATTGAGGTCAGTATAGATAAATTTCAGAGGTGGTGAAGAGAGGAGATAAATATCCTAATTATAATGATAAGGACTTTAAACTAGTCAATAAAGAACTAGAGAAGGTTGAGTGAAGAGAACATTGAAGCTCAAGAGAGAGAAGAAGAACACTCCAAGAGAGATTCAAAGAGGATAATAAAGTCCTAGATAAAGAACTATAGAAAGATAATAATATCCAAGAGATGTCTAAGAGACAAGATTGGTAAGATTTCTAAGATATTGGTCTAAGAAGGCCTATAAAGTGAAGGAAAAGAGAGAAGATGGATGTATAATAAGAAGTGAAAGACATAAGAAGAGAATTGCAGAAGAGTTTTGAGAAGATAGAGCTCATGGTGAAGATCATGAAAGATCAAGTAAGCCAATGGCCTAGTTGTCATGTAAGGAATAAGGTGAACTGGACACTAGAGATGCTTATGAGATATCCAAGGCATGACATGTATGCCTTGAGAAAATAGAAGACTAAAGAGGGTATAGTCCATAGAGGCATGAAGGTTGAGGAGTTGGCAAGAGAGAAACATGACAAAGAAGTTGAGAAAAGAGTTATCATTGAGGAGAACATGGAGAGAGTAGTGCTAAGAGAATTAGTTGAGAGAGAAGACAAGAAGAATAGGATAATGTCTAGGAAAGAGACATTTATGGAGACTTGTTGGTCTCTTTTTTTATGTTCTAATATTTCATTTGAGTTTGTGTATGTAGGTGTTAAGCAAATTTTGATGAAGGGCAAAAATGAGACCTTAAAGCTAGTAAATAATGGGTCAAGTACATCACCTAACAAGATGAAAGAACATGTCAAGGGAAGAGGACTAGTTGTATACATTAAGATGGTGAAGATTAAAGAATCTTAGCATGCTAAGGATGAGATAGAAGAGCATTTTTATGATGATTTTACAAGTATTGTAGATAAAGCGAGATAGGAAGGTAACCATGAAGACATGAAGGCAAAAATGAATACATGAAAGATAAGATGAGCTTACAACAATCATATATGGAGGTAAATAAATTCTTAAGAATTAATTTTGATTGCACATGTAAAAATAAATAAACTATTGTATATATTCGATAAGTGAAGAGTAAGGTACAACCCCCATAGATAGGACAAGAGCATGGTTATGTTTGGACTAAGTGGTTTAAGGAAATAGGTGATGAGGTGAACAAGATAAACCTCAAAAAAGAGTTCAATCAAGGCAAGAACATAGGTGAAACATAAGATCAAGTAAAGGGAAAAGAAACAAAGGACAAGTTACCTCTCATTGACATGACAACTTATCAAGCAAAGAAGCATGAAGAAAGTGAACTGATAAATCAATATGTCCAAGAGATTACAAGGAATAAAATAGGTTGTGAATAAAATGGAAAGAGTAAACAAATATAGTCTTAAAGGTTCACTTCAAGAGAGAACAAAAAAGATGACAATTAAAAGCCAAAGAAGCAAATATAAGACATGGTGAAAGTAAACCAAGACAAAGAGATGATGTTTCAACTAAGTAAGCAAGATGAAAAATGTGAAGAGTCCAAGTGTTCTCAAGTTTTGAATCCTAATGTTATTTTTTATGATGTATATGAAGATGATTCAAATATTAAAGACATTTTGTATATAGAAATAATAGCATTGATGGATAGGATTATGAAAAGGAAAGATGAAGATGAAGCACCTCATAGAGTTCTTAACAAACTTGATGAGAAGAAAAATAAGGATATTGATTTGACTCTCATTAGAGAGAGAGTCAAAATATGAGTTATGGATCAAAATGACCAAGAAGATGAAGAACATATGGTCCAAAATTTGATGAAGATTGTAGAGATATAGATGCTCACATGTTGGAGGAGAAATTGAAGGTTATAGAGAAGATTTTCAGTCCATTGAAAGTGATGCAATCAGGTTAAGAAAAAAAATAGAAGCTCATGGATGAGCTCAAACAAGAATCAGGTATGGAGAAACATAGGTAATCACAAAGATTTATGCAAGAAAAGCTACAAGTAAGCACACTAGCAAGTAAGCAATGGGAGCGCGATTAATTCAAAAAGGTAATTTATTCCATGGGTAAAGCTAAATCTAAGTTTTTAGTTGATTTTAATTATGATGGGAAGACAATAATATGCCAAACCATATTCTACCATGATGAAGATGAACTAGTTGAGAGGTTATTCTTGGAAGATGAGCAAGGTTGTGTGAACACACATGAAGATATGGAGAAGTTCAAAGAAGAGGTAGCAAAAGAGAACCTTATTAAACAAGTGAGAAAGTTTGAGATTCCTATGAGATAATTAGAGAAAAAGGAAGAAGGAACCAACATTTCCAAGGAGCAAAGACACCTAAAGAAGCAATCACCAAGTGAGAACAATGAAGAAGGAATCCATGGAGAAAGAGTAAGAATGAAGAGTGAGAGCCATTGGTTAGAGATAGAGTATGATAAAGCACAAAGTGGTTTGAAAAAGGTAGAATATTCATAGTTTTATTAGCTATTACATCTCAGAGAGGTGGAGGATGAGTTGTCAAGGAAGATAGATAAGAAAAGGAAGTAGAAATACAATATCCTAATGAGGAGAAGGGAGAAATAAATGAGGAGTAGTAGTAAGGTGAGCATGGAAGATCCTAAAAGAATAAATTGGAAGGCAAGAAATTATTTTTTATCTTTAAATTTTCTCCCTCCTGGGGAGTATGATGCAAGAGCATCAAGCATACAAACACCATCTTCCAATTGTTGAAACTTATATTATATGCTATTAAAGGTCACAAGTGATCTATTTTGGGGTGTAGGTATGTGTGTGGGATCCTTTAGGATCCATTTGTTGTCTTATGAGTCATAATGAGTCAAGGGTGTGTTTTAAATGTGTGGGATTTTCCCCTCCAAAAGTTTAAATTTGAAAATTCAAATCCTAGACTAAGTGTAGAAGGACCATAAGTATTGTATAAAGTGGTTAGGAGAGAGAAGGTTTTAAAAGAGACCAAGGATTCATGTCAAGAATGTTTTAGTTAATTTTATGTCTAATTCCTTAAAGTTTGGAATAAAAAAATCATGTTAAAATAGTAATTATCACTCACATGTTGATTTAGTCATTGTAAGAGAGTTTTAATGGTAACTACCCAAACCAACATAGATGTTTGATGAGAGGGAATTTTCAAGGTAGTTTTAGGAGAGATGAGAGTATGAGGAAGTGAGAGTGTTCTCCTAAGGTGAGAGGAAAGGAAACCAAGAAAAATTAATTTGTATACTCCTCAAGAAAGGTGGCAGAGTCCAAGAAAGGACTGTCTTTGTAATAGTTGAAAGTTCATATGAATGATGAGAAGTCATTTTGTTGTGTTAAATATCTCTATAAATATACATTTATTTTTATTTTTTTATATATTATTAAAATAAATCCCTTGAGGCTATGAACATCTCACTATTTATGTGGTATCAGGTCTAAGATAGGAAAGTACATGGTATGATCAACAAGAAGATGTTTTGGTTAGTTTATCAAGAGTATGAGTGAATGAAATTTCATGGGGGTGTCAATCCTAAATATGTTTTAATCATGTATATGGTGATGTAATATTGTGTTTCATAGTGAAATAAACTTAGTTAAACCTAACTTTGTCTTCAAACCCTGTACATGCCTATGACAGTTAAGGAATGAAGGTAAGTTGGTGTTCTTAAGGTATAGATTATGATTCTAATTGAGATGATGGTCTGTAGATATAGAATGGTTTATGGGAAAGTATATTATTAGGTTTTAATTCAAGTTTAATGATAAATTTCAATGCATAATCCACCATAATAAAAGAACCATGTTACACAGTCAATACCCTGTTTCACTCAGTCATATGCTAAAGAAAGGATGTAGGTTTTTGATAAAGTAAATGGGGATTGAATTATTAAGTATTGATAAAAGTGAAAAGGGATAACATGTTTTTAAATATACATGTTATAGTATTGGAACATTTTTAATACAAATAGACTATAATCACCTTACACAATCTTACACAATCCCCTAAAGAATGCACATAATTCTAAGTTTTTACCATTTTAAGTCATAAAAATATTGATCAATGATTCCTATACATTTAAGAAGGTGGAAATTATCAATATACACCTAGGTAAGGTCTTGTTTTAGTCTGAAATGACCTAGAACCAAAGATATATAATTTTGACCCTTCTCGGTCTTTAGAGTCAAGAAACTAGGGTTTGGATAATAAAAACCCAATAAGTTGAGTTATAACTAGATGAAATGGTAAAATTTTTATAATCACTTGTATTTTATCATGTATAAAAGTATTTAAAAGTTTTTTACTGGGTACAATATTGTATAGTACAAATTTGAGGTCTGATCAAGTGAAATGAGGGCTAAAAGGCATAATTAGCTAGTGTTAACAAAGGAAAGGCTATCTAAACAAATATTTAAGTGTTAAAACTTCATAAGAGGTTGTGAAAAGATAAAGGGTGCCAAAATATGGTCTTATTTATCTTATATGACTTAAAAATCATTCATACTAATAATATTTGAGTTAAAAAAAGGCTACAAAGGAGTTATGTCACTATGAGCTTGAGATGTGAAGGTGAGAGTTGGAGTGTGAGTGAGGGATTCAAAGGGGTGAAGGTAAGTTTAAAATTATCAAGATATATCATCCATCATATCCATTTTTTTTCATAATATCAATCATTAAATTTATTTTTTAAGCCTTGAGGAGATTAACTAGTGAAAAATAGTGAGTGAGGAAAGTGAAAGGAGTTGGGCAAATGAATTGAACTAGATGAGTAAATTAGTGAGATAATGATTGATGGTATAATATTGGTATAATTTAATCAAATATTATTAGTATATTTTTAATAATATACACAATGCTAATGAGCTACAAAGAAGACCAAAGACTAATGTTGAGAATTGAACCTTGAGAACAAAACCAAGCATTTGCAGTTGAGATAGATTGTACAAGATCAGATCCAAGATGGTGCGTTTTAATATTTTTCCATGTAACTATAATTCACAAATTTTATTTATTTAATTCAGCATCATATTAGATGATTACTCTACATTCTAAAAATATTTTGGTCTAGTTTTCTTAAATCTACAAACAAAAAAAGAATGATCTATGAGTTGGAGTGATAATGATTGTGGTTTCAATGTTTGAAACATGGACATGTTGGATTTATGTTATCATGATATGATTTATAAATTATATATGATTGTACATCATACACTTTTAAAGCAAAGTATGTTTTCTACTTTACCATAAAACTTACACATTGCATTTCTAAGAAAGACTTTAATGTAAATATCACTTTAAATGTGTCTAAATTGATCTTCATATATAATTTTTTGAAATATATACATAAAAAATATCATGTCAAGATACATTTGATAATAATTAAAAAAAAAAATTATGCGAAGAATAAGATATGTTCTTAAGTCACAGGGATGATGCACTAAATGTTAATAAATATACAAAATAATGAATCCTAGCTGAAACTATGGACTTATAATGATAGTTTTAGTAGCACAATTATTTGTAATTGATTAAAAGTTGAGTCTCTCAAAAACTCATATCTGGTCTATTTTAAAATAAACCATATTATACCTTGAATTTTTTATCACTCCTAAATTAATTTAGATGTTCAATATGTATAAATTTAAAATCATGTTGTGTATTAAGAAACATGCTTCTCCTATCTTCGAATTATCTTAACTTTATTTGGATTATATAAAGCATACTATTTAGTGTATCGAAGTTCCAATCTCTTTCTTTTATAATATTATTTTATGATAACATGGATTTTTTTCCCAATAGTTTATGCATGTGAGAGATGGTAGTAATTGTTCTTATATAACAACAGTGTTGGTTTGCTTATAATTGAATCTATTTAACTATTAAAGCAAAACATTTATGCCTTTCAAAATAACCATGTCAGACCTCAATTATGACCCCTCAATCATCCCTCTACATAAATCCCATAGGTACTTAGCACTTAACATTTTTTTTATTATTGTGTTATTGATGATATTTAATTATAAAAATTTATGTGTTTAAAAATGTGCTTTCATAATTATAAACTTTTTGTTTTTATTTACGTTCCACATGGTGTGTTTAATCCTTTTATTTTGAGATGAGTGTTATGGAGAAACATCCCTCATGATAAAATGAGGCCATACATTCAGCGTATTTTATATTTGATTATATATTTCAAGTGGTTAAAATATGTCAAGAGGTTACATAATTATTTCAATGGGTCATAAAAAGGTTACATGGATTTACTTATTTAGTTGGGAATCAAAATTTTCCACATTAAATATGTGAGTAAGATCTAGTTTTTAGATATTTCTTCACATGGTTGGGTTGATTGAGGGCAATGACATTTTTTAGAACTTTCTATAGATGGAAACATGTATCTCGTATAACTAGGTGTCTTCATTCATTTCACTCAGTTTCAATATTTCATCTATTTCATTTGGTTAAGTTTTCTTAAATTATCAAGATATTTATCTAATTGTAAACTATTAAGTTTTTTTGTAGGTGTATTTGATATATAGTCATTGGAGCATTCATATATCCACAATGGAATTTAGGACATTCATGAAGTTACAAAGGAGGTATATTTTTCTATTTTATAGGTTGCTCAAGAGGGAATCTAATAAGAGGTAATCTCTCTCTTAATTTTTAATTTTACATCACTTTCATATTATGAACTTATTTCAAGCATAACTTATGAGTAATGTGGTACCTACAATAAAAATAGTATCCACATTTTTAATTTACTTTATCATGTATACACACACACATTAAAATTGGGAATATAGAGACATTTGATTTTGTTACAAGTCATGTAATTGTAATGCTTCATGTTTTTTTTTGTATTTGGATCTTTGGATTACATTATAATATTTTTGATGCATTTACCTTAACATCAAACCCCTTGTAATCTTGTATTATCACCATTTTCTCATGAACACCTTTAGATATTTCACTTGTTTTCCTTAGGATGCTCACCATTACTAATTCAAACTCATAATTCTTTGTTTCCTAAGTTTTTTCAACATTAAATTTTGTCATACAGTCTAAAAATAGTCATGACCATTTTTATGTGTTTTTTATTATCAATTATGGGTCCCTTTTTCTATTTCCCCATGTTTTATTATGCATTGATTTTTATATTTCACACTTTTTTATGGTTGTCTTACATGAAAACATGTCTTGATTTTAATTCAAAGAACTATATATAAGTTCACATACCCTAAGTTATTAGGAGGATCAAAAGTCTTATCAAAGAGTTCACACATTGATCACACTCTATCTTTATTCCATTCCCTATCTATTAAAGGCTTATTGTTGCATTATTGTAAAATAATAAGGATTTCATTAGTGAAAGAAAATATAGTTTTATTTCTCAAACCCCCATCTAATAGAGATAAATGTGTTGAATATACATACACATGATTTGGTTATTGACATGCATGAGTGATTAGGGACAAACTATACACTTGTTGTAAAGGATAGGATGGGGACTAATTGAGTCAATCCCCTCTATCAAAACACCAAAATTTAATGGCATCTTAATGTAGACTTGTTCTCAAGTGAATAATAATAAATTATGACATCTGAATGCATCTATTTGCATATCAAATATAGGTTTATGGGCATCATCTTATAATGAAGAGTTTTATAAATTTGTAAGCCACATTGATCTACATAGCTATTTTTTGAATAGGTTGACCACTTTATGGAGGACTGTGATTTCTGAGTCATATGATTCTTGTATTAACCATTTTATATCCATACAATTATGGCCACTATATTAAATCATTTTTTAGTTTCTAGAGGCTCTTCTACATTGTTTCAAAAAAATCTACATTTTCAGTCTTTGTAAGAACTCAAGTAAGTCAAAAATAGGCACACATCTCTATTTCTTCTTTTTATTATCAATTAATTAAGGTAATTTATTTCTTCATATATTTTAGGTCTTTATTTACTATTTTGATTTATTTTTATCAAATTTTTATGTGGATAATGTAGTATTTTGATCACTTTCACACCCTCCACATTAAGCAGAGAAAAATAACAATTAAGTATCCTTGATAGTGATAAGTTTGAATAAGGAACAAGGGAAGCTACATGTGTACATTTTTAAATTTGAATGTGGTAACATTTAAGGAACCTATTTTAATCTCATTCACTTGTTAAATCCATGATGAAGTGGTATGTTATAAAATATACATTATCATTAGTAGATTTATTGGTTACAACAAAATAAGCATTTTAGAAGGAAAAAAATAAATGGCATTTATGGTTTAGAACATAGTTTACGCATACAATTGAATTCTATTTAGATTATGTAATTCTCTATAAATATTCAAGGGATAATCTTACACATTTTTTAGAAAATAATAATGAGGAACTTCAAAGTATTCTTTAATTACTGGTCAATATAGGCACCAAAGGGGATGCATCTTATACCCTTGGAGGAATATATTAAATTAATTCAAGGGATGATTCTTATACTCTTAACCCCAATAATTGATTTATTATGATATCATTTTAGAAGTTATTTTTAAAAAAAGATGTTAGAATAGATTGAATATAAGCTTAGATAAATATTTGTTTGATTAAGATGTATTTTCTATGGAAATTGGGAGAATTAATGTTTTTCATAGGCATATCAAATATTATCTAATATTTATAAATAGTTTAATTAATTTTACATACCATTGACATGATAATGAGGAAAGGAGTTCCACTCATGCTAAGTCACATTCAAATATTTGAATTTGCACCTAAATATTACACCGAAATTGGCATATTATAGGGTCTTGATAATTTATGGTATTTATTTATCATAAAATAATTTTACATACAATGTAAATACTTTAATTACTTAGTGAACATGCATTTATTCCTATTACTCATAGAGATTATGTTCAAAATATTTGTGTGACCTAGAAAAAATCATGTGATGGTAGATCAATTTTAAGAATTTTGGTTAGGAGAAAATATTCTAAAATAGAATAGTGGAAATTTTCCCTAAATAAGCCTTAACATATAAATATATTGATGATTTCATGAAAATTCTAGTTAATACATGGATTTTCACCAAAAATTTCACCAAATCAAGTGCTCTATATGAAAATATCTAAGGAATTTTATGAAATTTGCATAAAATACTAGCTATAGGACACTATAGAAAGGATTACCATAAATATAATAAACAACTAATATGGACTTCAAGAATTCAATCCATCCCACATCCAAATATGGTAGACCAAGATGGAAGATGTTAACAATCAATATAGGTTATTCCTTTTTTTAAAAAGATATCTATCAGGGTGAGTAAGGGATTAATTGACCTTGGGATATATGGACATGCATGCAATAAAGTATGATTTCAACTCATAGAAAATGGAAACAAACATACATGTCAATGTTAAAGACATAAATGAGAAATAAGAACAAATAGAGATACATGCATCCATTTCACTCTAAGGAATCTACATAAAATATGAAGTCATGATTTTATTAAAATTCTTAAGGTACTTGTTATACTTATTTGAAAATAAATTAGAAAATAATAATTAAAATTAAGGATAAATGTATTTAAATTAGAGATATAAATTATTAAAATATCAACAAATCAAATCATTATTTTGTTTTAATAATATGACAAAATATGAGGGATGAACATGTAAATAATAATGGATTACGTGAAAAAATGAATTTAATAAGGAGAAGTGGGATGTTTTAAAAGATAATTTTATAATTAAAATGAGTGAAACCTCAATTAAAGCATGAAAATCCAATTATAAGATCATTTATATTCATTTGAATGTCCACACAAGAATAGTAACAAAAAAACATGGAATTTTTTTGAAAGACAAGGCAAATCTTAATGAGACCTTATTTATTTACCGATGGAAAATTAGGGTGTGCATTGGTAGAATTTAAATTTCATAATTACATTGAATAAAAATCTAAAACAATCTTAAGTTCATTATTGTTTACCTTTATTTTTGATTTTTACACAAAATAAGTATTAAAAAGTTGTAATTAAATAGATCTAAGCATATACAACTTAATTATTTAATTAAGATCTATCTAAGAGGTTAAGTAATGAAAAAAAAACTTACAAATTAAATATAAATTAAAATAATGAATTGAAAAAGAGGTTAAGAAACTATTATACCTTAATTTTTTTAATAAATATGAGTCTATATTCTAACTGTGTTGACTATACTTGACTTGATCTTAAGTTTTTGTGTGTGCACACTTCTATGAAATTAACCTATTCACTTTTTATGTATCCATCACATTGTATCTTAAATTAAAATAAACTTTAAGTGCAACATCCATCTAAGTTGGTGTCAACATTTTGACCTCCATGACTTCTTTGGCTTTATCTACCTTGGAGAAATCTAGCTTTCATTCATTCTAGGCATCCTATAGTTGATTTTTTTATCAAACATACTATTAGCAACTTGGGTTGGTTGATGCATATAATTTTTTGGGAAATTTTTATATTATTTGAGGAGTTTTAATATTATTTATGTTTCATTTTGTAAGTGCTTATCTTGTGCTTGGAGTTGTTACAGTTTCTATACAACCACCCAGTCCTTTGTGAGGCAAGAGAGTAAAGTTATGAGTTAATTTTCTTTGGACATCACCTGGTCTTCAAAAATTGAACCACCATCATTTGATAAGTATCATCAATTATTTTCCAAGCCTTGGTTAGGCAGTCATACAAGTATATGTTCTCCTCTCACAACTAGATTTTGTCTTGATCCATCTCAAATGATTTATGTCCAATATATTGTTGAAATGTGATAACTCCCTCAATCTATTTTTCTAAGGTGAGATGTGCCACATTCAGTGATGCCTTATAAATTTTCATGGATAATGTGAATGAGATCATAATATTTATTGGAAGCATAACCTGGTGTTGAATATGAGTGATAGGAAGTGTGAATGTCATTCATCATATAGGTAGAGCTTGAACATCCCACAACCAAGGTTGCTAGACTATGGTTTATCTTATGATGCTTATTAGTATAGCCCTTTCTAGTCCAATATTGATCTATGAGATGTGCCTGATGGTAGGACTCAGTGATTAAATCCTTCTTTACCTCCTCTTTTTATTGTATAACTTGATTTTGTTCCTCAAATTTTTATGTTTTTGTTATTACTTTAGCATTTTTATTCATTTATAGATCCTCTTTTTCTTTGGTAGCTACCTTTCCATAAATATTCACTTGCTTTTAATCTTTCTCCTTTGCTTCTTTTTTAGCTTGTCTAGCTCATTTTGTAACATCATTTGTTGTTTTCTCTTTTGTGGCCTTCTTTTTTAACTACTTATGCTTGGGTAATTCTTTATTTTTCTCTTCATATGTTTTAGCTTTTCTATCCACCTCTAAATTCTCTTTTTGTGTTTCATACACATCCTTCTCTTATTACTCCTTTTTTTCTTCTTCCTCTTGTTGTTTTTTAGCCTTTGTGTATTCCTTCTTATTTTCCTCCTCTTCTTATTTCATCTTTTTCTCTTCTTATTCTCTTTGGGCATTCTCTAGCTTGACCTTTTCTTGTGTTTCCTTATCCCTAATAGCTTCTTCGATATCCTTATAAATTCCATGTGATTATTTTTATACAATGTCACCTTATGACTAACCTACTCTATTTTTTTTTGTGTTGTGGATTATTGTTCTACAATTTGTTATTGTGCACCTTTTGCCATAGACTCCAAAGTCTAGGGAACCTAGGGTATAGTTGGGGATACTGATGGTGAATGGGGTGAAGGTGGTGTGAAAAGATGTGGATATTTATATGTATAAGGAGATGGTGAACTAATGACTATTTTTTTTTCACTAGTGTCTTTTGGTGAGTAGGTGGAATCAATATTTGATTCTTGTGCTTAGATGTGTTGGTTTATACAACATGTTTTTATGATCCTTTTTTCTCTTCTAATTATTTGTATGTAACACATTGCATCATGAAAAAGGTTCCCATGAATTTTATGATTTAGGATATGTCCTTTAAATTCATTAAATTTGTGGCATACATGTTAATGTTTGTTGGGAAATTCTTGTTTTATTTCTACTTGTAACCCTATTTATTATGTGTCCATCTGTGTTGGTTTTGGTTTTATAGATGAGTAACTTGAGCTTAATTCTCTTCTTTAAAACATGGAATTTTTCTTGTGTTTTATTTCTTCTTCCTTAGTGACCATGTCAACAATTATGGATTATGGAAGTGTGGGTATCTAAACCAAAATTATAGCTAGAATTTAGTTTCACAAGTGGCATTTCTTCACTACCTTCTAAAAGAAGTATTTCTTCTCATCCTCATCATAGATGTCTTTGTTTATTTCCTCCATAATGGACTTGTACACTTCTTCTACATTGACTCCCAAGTTTTTTAGGTCATATTCAGGATAAATATTAGGCATGCTCTGATCACTCAACCATGGATTTGAGTTGTGAGTCTTCTTTTTTAGTAGTGGTGAAATTATATGAGCTATAGATTTCCTTTTTCCTAAAACTTATTCCAATGAGTATTTGTGCCTACACTTCCCATGTGATTATGGAAAAGTTTCTTTTTCACTAGGATGCATGGATCACATTGTAGGTATTGATATTACATTTATAACTTTCTATGTCATCACTTAAGCCTATGTATTTAGCATGATGATGAAGAATTATAGTGGTGTGAATGGTGGATTTATAAGCTTATGGATTCATATATGAATCCCATTATTAAGCTTAATTATTGTGTTGAGTGGTCCTAGGCACTACAAGATGTCAAAAGGCACTTGAGTGTGTGAGGTAATGAGTCTTTGAATTTTAATCTACCATTGGTTAAAGCAACCAATATTCACATAATGTTTCCCCATTTTCATCCATGTAATATTATTGAAAGTAGTGATAATGCAATAGTCCACATGTGATGTGATAGGGCCATTGATGGGTTTACATTATGTAAAACAAAGTAACAATACCAAAAACTAGTATTTGAAAGTATGTGATGCATTGGAGATATCTTTATCAATGTTGTTGATCAAATAAGTTACCAAAAACTCTATTCAATTTAAGTCTTCTCTAAGATGGATCATGTGATGTGATATGTTGATGACCCCCTTAATTTATTGCCACACACTTTTCATCATTTTCTAATATGGCTTAGTGATGAATTCTATGAGTATTCACAAAAATTCATTGTATATTCAATCAATAGAAATCCCTTTAGACTTTCATGCATATGTATCATTGATGCTTGAATGGATTAGAGGGCTTTTGGTTTTATACTACACCAAATATTACCCTCTTTTTGGGAGCCCAGTCACCTACGCCATTATGGTTGCATTGATATAGATAATAACATCATTTGACAAGTTTATGGCCCCTTCATTGTAAAAACTCAATAGATTCATTACTACTTCATCCAATTGATCAAAGGTTGGGAGCCTGATAAGGCATTCTGCATCAAATCCCCATAGCCTATTTGTTATGGCAAGGGATCCTAGCTATGAACTCATGGATTGTGCTTGGGAGAATAATCCATCCTTGATTGAATAAATGATATCAAAGGGGTAGGTTTCATGATATCTCATCTATCTGAGTGCCAACCCAATATATATATATCTTCCTTTTGTGAATCTCACAATGGGAATAAAATTTGGGATCTATTCATCTTCATATTCTATGGTGGTTAGGGTAACAGATTTGTGTTCAAGAAGATATATTAAAATCAATTTGTAGAAGGATATTATTTTATATGGATTTAAAATTCATTTATCTCTATTTCCCCTTCCTTATATATATATTTTCCTTGCCTCATCTCATCTAAAACTGGACATTTAATTTTCTTAAGCTATTTTCATGTTGTTATGATTCAATTTGAATTCCATTAGTTACTATGGTGTAATATTTGTGTTTTGATGGATAGATAAATTATTTTTTATAATTAAATTTAATGGTGTGATGCATTGCATTTTCACTTCTAAATAATTTTCTTTATTGTAGATTACCTAAGTCTAACACATCTATCTATTTTGTGAATGATGCAATATTTGAAGTTCTTTGTCATTAATTATCTTAGTAATAATCATTTGGTATTTCTATTCCATAATGTATTTCTATATCCTCATTCCCTAACTTATTTTAATTTACTCATGTGTTAACTGATATGTGTTTCCTTGCTAATCTATTTATTCCTCTTCATGTTATACAACTTTAAATTTTTAGAATATGCTCTGAATGTCTATGATATTGAGATCACACTATAAACAACTACACTAAAACCTATAAAATATAAAGAAAAAGTATAATAATAAGCAAAATTATTAACTACATGGTGTTATTAAACACCCACTATATTTTTCAACATGATATTTAAAGATCTCACTAGTGATAGTGCTTAATCTTGCATCCCTTTACTCACTCTAAAAGGATAGTTCCTTGAATGTCATTGAACACTATAGTTCCTTGTTGATCCTTCATGGATAACATATGGTCCTTTCCACCGAATGCACAACTTCCTTGGATGCACCTAAAATATAATGTCATATAACAATATTGTTTATTCTGGAAAAAATTCCTTTGATCACACATTACAATCATGCCATGTCTTTTGAATTTTTTTGTTTATTACATGTGTCCATTTTACTCTCTACCTATTTTATTCCATGTGGGTTAAATCTAAAAACCTTACCCAAAGTAAGTCTTGATCTCCCAATCACATTACCAATGGAATTATTAGACTAGGGATGATGTATTCCATGGTTATCACTACTTTCATCCCATAAACCAACTAAAAAGGAGTGAATCCTGTCGCATGCTTATAGTTGATTCTATATGCCCATAATATTATAGGTATTCAATCCTCCCACTCATCCCTCTATACTACATATTTTAGTGAGCATATTTTAAAGAACTTAATTTGATGTTTATACCTTCTCATTGGCTTGAGGATGATAATTCATGATCTTATGATGTGATATCATGAATTCCTTAGTCAAAGTCTTCATGGTGTTATTTAGGAAGTGTGTTCCTCTATTGTTGACTATTTTTATAGGACATCCAAAATTGGTTATGATGTTCTCATATAAGAATTTGGATGTGTCTTTGGCACTAAAACTTGGTGTCATAACAACTTCTACACATTTTTAAAAGTAATCTGTTGTAGTAATTATATATCTAGCATGACTGCACTTTCTATGTGGATTTATAGGCCTTAAAAAATGAAATCCCCATTGTTAAAATGGTTGGATTGATAGAAATATATTGAGATGCATTTCATCCCTATGGTTTGACTTTCCCACTTGTTCATATATGTCTCTATGTTTTACAACTCTATGTGCATCCTAAAATAAATTAGGCCACCACATACCAATTTTTATTATTTTTATTGTAGTATATTCACTTGCAAAGTGTCCTCCCATAATTCTATGATGTTATTCTTCTAAAAACTACAATCTCTTATGATTAAGGGATACTCTATGTAGCTCATCATCCTTACTCATATTATAAATAATCCCATTTATAATAGTGAATTCTAATGCCCTTGTAATCAACTAATTTTTATCCTTCTCCACATAGTGTGTAATAAAAACCCCTTGTTCTAAAAATTTAGCTATGTCTTCCATTTTCTCAAAGATCATAGATACTTATAATAAATGAGAATATAGTAACTCAAATTATATTTCTTTTTGTTAATTTTCATTATTTATGTGACTAATATGATATAAACCCACGTTTCCTCTTACTATCTTTCCGTTGATTTTAAATTAGAATTATTGAAATAACATTAACCACCTAGATATATGTCCCCCTAGCATAGGCTTATTTATGAAATATTATAGAGCATGGTGGTCTATAAATAATTCAAATGGTGTATCCAAAATATAATGCATAAATATCTATAGCACAAATGCCATAGATAGAGCTTTTAGATATGTGTTGGTATAGTTCTTCTTAGCCACTAAAATCTTTTAACTTATGAAGTACATAGGGTGATCCAATTCCCCATATTTGAGTTGAGCCAAAAAAACTTCTATTGTGGTTCCTGAATCATCTAAATGGATGTGAAAAGGTTTACTCCAATCTGAAAATATAAATTTGGAGTGTTACTAATCTCTGCTTTAAATCTATGAATTTTATTTAACATTCATCTATCTATTTGAACCTTATATCCTTGTGTAGTAGTCTCTCCAATGGATCATATATAGTTTCATACCCCATAATGAACTTTCAATAATACATAGTGTGTCCCGAGAATGATTACACTTTAGAAGAATTGAAATGAGGTAGAAACCCCACAATTGCTATGATTTTGGTTTGCTCAACTAAAATACCATCACTTCATTCCATATGCCCCAAGATGACACCAAAATGTGTGAAGAATAAACACTTCAAATTCAAAGTGATTTGTATAAATCTACATCTTTATAACATTGGAAATAACTTGGAAAGTTGATATTGAAATAAGGATAAAATGACCCAAACATTAAGATAAACTTCTAAAAAACATGTATGAATTCATTGAACACAATGATTATAACTCTAGATAAAATAGTAGGGGCATTTTTCAAGCCAAATGACATTACCTTATATGTAGATGAACCCCACTCCATCACATAATTATTCATATTTTAGTCCTCTATTTTGATCATAATCTGATGATAGCCATTGAGTCTATATTTGAATGAGTATAATTCATGTCCTATGACCAAATCAAGAACTTCATTTGTGAAAGGAATCATAAATGGTTAATTTACATAGGCATCATTCAATTCCCTATAGTCACCATAGACTTTTGTCTCTCTTGGTTTCTTATGTTGAAACACCATTAGACTTACCCAATCTGATTTCTCTACTAGATAGGTGATCCATGCTTCTTACATCCTATCAATCTCAGCCTTGACTTTGAGATTCATATTAGGAGTTATTTTGTATGGTTCTTGATAGGCCTTGTGCACTCCTTCAGTTCTATGTGCATCTACCCCAATGAAGGGTCTACACCCTTGACTTATCAAAACTTAGTGAGAAATACATCTTGATAATCTTGCATTAATTGGACCCCTTCTAAAATTTATTGCTACATCTAATATTTGCATATGATCACTAGCTTTAGTACATATTATGTACTAATGTTTTCCATTGATTTATATACTAGTTCTTGATATATTTTGTTTATCCCATTTGTATGAGAGTATCTCGATGTCCTTTACCCTTCATGCTCCTAAATATTTATATTTCATAGTTGCATATCCTTTGTTTACTCTACGATGTTGACTTTAGGCTCCTTTATCTATCATTAGGGATTGAAGAATCCCTTTAAATCTAAATCCTCCTCATTATCATTGGATTCTACCTAATATGCATTATCCAAAATCCTATTACATGATTTTTAAAAAAAATGTTTATTGGCCCTATAGTTTTTAATATCTTTTCTCAAGTCCCTAATTACTTTCTCATGTGAAATTTGATATTATGTAGTTAATATATGTTCCTCGCTCCCATAATATATGAAAATATTCAACTTTTTAGAGCTTTCTACATTATGTTATTTTGATCCTAAAATACAAATATTTGTATAAAATCATGCTATACATGTGGCTAATATTTTCTCTCATGTATGTGCTCCTGGTACATGTACCATGCTAATGAAAAAGGTGTTAAAGTATGTTAGAACACATGCACCCAGCATGTTGGTTCCACACCTTGTGAAGACTAAATATGTACACACCTATGAATGTGAAATTTAAGACATTGACATTTTAAAATAATGGCCATTGATCTAATAACATATGTGCTACTTTGAACCAATCCCTAATTAGTTCATAGGCCTCTGCCCAATATATGTTTTTGGAATAATGAACTTCCCACCATGTCACAACAACATCCTTTCATACATAGTTTAGTACACTAACCCTAAGATATATATTGGGAATATGGTGCTCTAAACTGGGATTAAATTGTAGTAAATCCTATCTTGTGAAGTAATGAGGCAATTATCTCTTGATATCAAAAACCATTATCATTGGCCTTACCACATGGTATCCTCATCCCAGTTCAACATATGTGCATCTAAATCACCACTAAAAAATTCACAACTTCCCATGGTAGAGTACCCTCATGAGTGGGTTATATGCATTCCATATATGTCAGGGTCATCTAGTATAATAGATACACTTATAACCTTATGGATGATATCATAGATGGAGCCTTGAATTTATCTAGTTATAATTATTAGAACCTATCAATGGTTTTATCAGGTTGATATGAAAATTACTCTGTATGTTACAATTTTAAAATTAGTTATTTGTTGTGTTAAATTAATGAACCCATTGGTTTGTAAAACTTATAATTTTGGTTTTGTAATTTAAACCAAATTTCTCATTCATAGGAATATGGTGATGTAGGCTAATTATGAATGGTGTATGGATTGTATTTTAGCCTTGTTTAAGGGTGTGATGATTATCTTATCCCCTTGATGAGCATCAATTGATTAACTATTATGTTTATGGTCATTTAACCATCATATGACCATTTTTTCTTGATTAATTTAGGGTAATGTGTTGCATCAGTCTTCATGTCAATGACTTAAAAAAATCCTCATAGACTTAGATCATTAAATTTTATGTCTAAATATTCCAACCTCCCAACAAGTTCTACCCTTCCTAATCTATGAGACTAAGTATAATTGGGTGGTAACTAAGATTAGGTCATCTAATGCCCTCCCATATAGACCATGGAAACATATTGAGTGTGCTCCCAAATTTGAAGACAACATTTGTAACTTCATATCTTTAAATTTCAATCAATTCAAGATTCAACATCCCATGACTTCTTGGTTTTCACATACCAAACTACCCTTTCAGTTCACTATTTTACTTTTTTGTACACTCTTTAAAATTATGTAATAGATTAGTGATATATCCTCATTATGTAAAGTACTTACCAAATTAATAATATTTATCAAATATATAACTACTTTGTCTTATCTTAGTATGTGAAAAATCTACCCATGCATTTGTGCATCTACAACTGCAACATCTCCTTTGAAATCACTCCAATTTTGTATATTTTGTAGTAATTACATTGATTCAAACATCAAAACCTTCTCTTTGATAGGTATTAATAATTTTATTGTCAAACATTTCTTATTATAGACTCTTATGGCATATCTAAGGGTGAAAATTCTTGCTCTCTATACTATTTTTGAGAGTTAGCTTGAAGACACTAAGGATATTTTGATTGCAAATTTACCATATTCACATTTCAAACTAGTTTCTCCTTTCTCTAATTCTATAGGATGGGAAAATATTATGTATTATGATACCTTGATACTTTGTAATAAACATAATAGGTCTGATTATATATGTGATATGATTGTATTTACCACACATGTAGTAATTAAGAGGTTGTATACCATGTATATCATCTTATCTACAATTTTGGTTGCCCTCCTAGTATCTTCCTCTGTATCCTCCTTGATATCCTCATTATCTTCATGGAGAACTCCACCCTTATTATTATTTTCCATCATAATATCTTAGAGAGGAATATGGATCCCATTATGACTATTATTGAAAATACATAGAATTTGAATATTGTTGGTACTATGGGGATTGAGGTGTCCATATAACATGGTATTGAGGTGACTACATTGTCCATCCTTTGAGACCATGAGGCTCATACTGAGGAGACTGCATAGTTGGGTACAATGAAAATCGGGGCATCCACCCAGGATTAGATTAAGTAGCTAAGGTCATATCCACATCTAAACTTAAAACTCCTACTTTCATATCTAGAAACTATATTGCAACAACCATAAAGACATCCATGGTGATGTCTTCCTCCAAATCATAAAATACTCTATAATTATTCTTTTTGTGATTATAATACTTAAAAAAATTAAAACACATGCTATGTGGTTATTGTATGTATTTCCAAAATAACTAACATTTGGTAGTGGGATGTCCAACTATGAAAAAAAATCATAAGACTCTATCTTGATTTTTGGAAAATCATTCCTATGATGTCCTTATTTTTTGCACTTAGTTCACCATATAGATATTTTTTGCATATTTATTTCATGCAATTACTTCATATTTATCAATATAACATCTATATTTGCATGTCTTCACAACAAACTATTGACTTTCCCCATAGTCTTCTAAATGATCAACTTATATTGTAGCTAATCAAGCATCATCCTTACAAGATAATTTAATTTGAGTAATAGAAAATTAGATCCTAGGTCATAAGACTTCAATGAACCTAGAAGCTTTGTCTATGTCTTGAAACTAGAAAATTCACTTGGATTATGAAATCTAAGAATCTACGGTCATCCCAAACTGATTCTCCTATTTTTTGGTGAATTTCCTTCAAGTCCTAAAGGGTTTTGCTTGGGAATTTAAGCATCTTGAGATCCCAAATTAATTTATTTTTTACATCTTACAAGGCCATTGTGGTTGGATTATTTTTGTATATGAAGTCTAGATCCCTGGCTGTCAAGGCTCCTATGAGCTCACACTTCTTATCATAATAGATGGTGACACCTTTAGCCTACCATTTCATTTTGTAGGTCAAAAAATATTTTTTGGGTTTTGTAGACCCATCATAGGGTGTCAAGGCTAAAAAAACTCCTAGATTAAGAGCCATGTTTCCTTTGATTGCACCTAAAATAACTAGTTGCTTTGGACTTAACTTCACATGTGTCTTAAGATTCATTCCAACTATCTTCAGAGTATTAATATTATTATTTTACACCATTTTTTGAGTTTTTTTTACTTATTTTTCAAAATTTAACTATGAAATCATAAAACCACTTATTATGTCTCTCAAATCCTACACCTATTATTCCTATTAACAAATTAGGCATGGGAGATAGAATCTCTTTGGAATGAAAAATTATTGATTGAGGTATATCCTTCAATTGAACTTGAACCTAACTTAATTCTAAGATTTAAAAAAACTTATTCAAGAGATTATCATTCCTCGTATCTAAAAAATATCCTTCCCTACAACTACTTGCTAAAACTATCATCTAATTTCTCTAATTGCTTCTCTACAACCTTTCCACATTATCTTAATTCTCTTTCTTTCACTTTTTTGAGTCAATTTCCTAATCCCTTACTCTCCCCTCAATCTCTTTGGTGCCTTCAATTTCTTTGGGTACTCTAATTTCCCCTTATTTGTAGTCTCTAGCTTCTCTTGGAGGTCTATCTCCTTCCATAGCCTTTGAAGTATCTATTCTACTCCTACTTGAAATTACATGAGGATAATTCTATTTATTCCATAATTTTTATTATCACATCTCTCTCTAAAGCCCCACAATAATCTTCTATTTATACTTTTCTACATCATCCATCTTTAGGGTTCATGTTCAATTTATTTATCTCAATGTCTTATCATTCATATCATTTTGATTTGCATCCCCATAATACCATAGATGACTACTCCATATCATCTAGGATTGACACCATGGCCTTTTCCAAAACCAGCATCTTTATAAGTATAGGTAGTCACTACATAAATTTACCTTTGATTTCTATTACAAATAAATCTTGTGAAACTTCAAATGTAATGTACATTTTAATAACTTTGTTTCTCTTATGCTAAAGTAATAATATTCAATTATTTACAACCATACAACTAATATTTCTAGAAAATTACACTAGAAAATTTCATATATTTCACCATGAATGTGCTCAATTATGATTTATTTTGTAGTGATTTCAATTCATCTGGATTCTTCTTCTGTGAACTTATAAATTATTTCATACAACCATCATTCTATATCTCTTTTACTTGGTATACATTTCAACATATTTCAATGCCATGCTTACTGCACCATTGTTAGTAAAGGTTCTTGTAAATTCTCATCATATCATGCTAAGGTTTGTTTTGTATGAGTTCAATTAAAGATCTAAAAACTCACGCAAGGATATGAAAAGTTAGTTCATTCATTGCATTCATACTTAGTGAATATTCATTGAAACATAATTTATTACCCATAGAGCATCCATTATTGTTATATTAACAATCATATTCAAATAAAATAGAGAATAAATGTGAATGAAAAAACATAGATATCATTCAATATAACCATCAATAGATCTCTATATTAGCATTTCATAATAAAAAATCTTTTCCTTTATAATTGTATAGTATTTATAGAGATTCAAGAAGGCTCTGTCACTTTGCATTACTAATATTTCATTTCTATCCCAAAGGATTCTTTTAATTTTTTATATACTTTTGATATACAAAAATGTGTTGGGGTACATATAAAACATTATACATTACACACTTTTCACTTATACATACTTTGAAGTTTTACACTTCAAAGTCTACTACCAATAATTTTACCTTTAATTCTACCTCAACACTAAATCAAATTAATGCAAAACTTTATCATGATGGTTAAATTTACTTTACCATTGAATTAATTTAGATTTGAATTAAGTAATTACTTAATCAGATAAAATAAGCTTCATATGTAAAAAATGTTAAATCAAAGTAATATATAAATGCAATTAATGTCAAATTTAATGAGTGTTAAGTGATAATTGAATTTTCAATTTCATGAGTGTTAATTATAATGAATTTAACGTTTAATAATTATGAATTAAACAAGCATTGAATGCCACTAAGTGTCGAATGTAAAAAAGTGTCAAATGCCACTAACATTGGCATTGGTTTTCATTTTTTCACATTCATAAGCATATGGACCTAATAGCTCTTATGATCCATTTGCACATTTAACATACTTAATGTAATTTTCTTGAGTAAAATCAATGATTTCATATTTAAAAATCACCAAAACTTAGTTATTAGATGAATGCCAGTTCTTGAATTTTCACTATTCATAATTTCCCCTATGGATTTTTCTAGTGTGACATTGTGAGTGAATTTAACAAGCCTTATACATTTGGGATATAGAGTCAATATCCTCATTCTATAAATTA
Organism: Torreya grandis; assembly: GCA_037957365.1. NCBI lineage: Eukaryota > Viridiplantae > Streptophyta > Pinopsida > Cupressales > Taxaceae > Torreya > Torreya grandis. The sequence goes on along the minus strand of JARHVA010003209.1, from coordinate 1,939,187 downwards.
TGAACCATACATATGTTTTTTACCTCCAATTTCCTATTAGGAGGATAATTTGGGGTGTTATCTCAAAGTGTAAAATTTATGATAATAGTGAGATCAAACTATGGGACTAAATTCCTTAGTGGAATATAGGATAAATATAAATTATTTGGTGACTGGTGCATTATCCACTCTTTATATCCCTATAGATAGTGTGAATCACACATTCAAATTTTTTAATGTGATCAATTGGAAGCTAGTTTTCCTATATCAATCATATGATAAATGAGCATGTATTGTTGGACTAGATCACTCACTTTGATAATCCTACATACATGTCTACTCACTTATCTACTTAAGGAAGTGCATTGAAATATTTTACTATCAATCTTGAAATCTAAGGGGTAAGCATTGCATACTACACGATATCTCATTGAAAAAGGTTTCCAACACTTCAAATAGGAGTTGAATCAAACTTCAAATATGGAATATATAGTCAAACCATTTTACCTCAATAACTCTTGTAGAAAAATAGATTTTTTTTTAAATAAATGGGTCAAAAATCATGTCAGCTTTCCTATATAGGTCATATAGGAATATTGGGAGGTCTTGAATGACATGTTAAAAATTTACAATCCAATGGGAATATTTAACTCAATACACTTTTGAATCATGATGAATTTAGCTACAAGATCATGAAAATCATGACACTTGATTGGATAAATGCTTTGGGATTAGGGACAAATATTAGTGGGATGACACACATTTTGAGGCAGTGAATAGAAATGGATGAGCACATTATAAATTCTTAGGTAAGTTTTCTAGGGTGAATGGACATGGGACATGAAGGAATTTAACACATTTTATTTTTCATTTGAAAATTAAATTTGTGAGTTTGTCTTCATCATCATTATTCATAATTGGATCACTTTCTTTTATGACATCAATATTTATATAATCTTTATGTAAATGAACTAAATGTGGAGAAATATTTTGCATGAAAATATTTAATGTATTATAAAGTCTAAGAAAGATTCATTATGTTCAACTTCAAAATGAATCTTTCAACTTCATTTTTAGAGGTGTTAAGAGATTCATTATTCACAAGTTTGAAAACATAAAATCTCAACAACTTAACTCTTTCGGTTTTATGTTTTATTCCTCTTTTTGTTTCACTCTCTACTTGCATGTATTATTATTTTCATATCTTATTTACCATATTTAATTTTTAATTAATTCCAATATTAAAATTGAATTTACCAAATTGATATGATCACATACAAATAAAACACAGCTAAAATTAGGTTTTAGAGCTTCTTCAAGGTAGATAGCATAGTAAAAAATGATAAACCATGCCTATTCCATGTCAACATTCCTCTATGATAGCCACATTACCTTCCACATATCACCTCCATATCCACATGTTGAATCTATAATAATGAGGTACTAGAGCCTCACTATTATTTATAAGAGAATACATGTAGTTATAAGAAACATCAGACATCTAGTTCTCCAATGTTCAATTGATAATCTTGATGAATTTATTACAGCATGACACATGTTATGTAGATGAAGGTAACTTTTAAAAAATTTGAATAAGAGTCCCATGGTTGAAATGATAATCTTATCATTTTGAGTGGATTCCTCTAAATGGATTTTTTATGAGGAGGTATTAGGCCATTCACCTTTTAAGATGCCACAATGAACATGTAGTTATAAACATAGTTGGCATCTTCACAGCTCTTAGAATGAATATTAATTCAACTATAAAGTCTTCAAGTCCATTCACATAATTTCAAGTCTTCAAATTTTACTTTTTTCATTTTAACACTAAGCCTCTCACAACTTTTGTGCTTATTGGGCACCATCAAAACCTAAATAACTTTTATCAACTTCCTCACAAATGTAAAAAAACCCATCAATTTAGACTTACATTAGTTTTTGAATCCATTCCATGACCATACCATGTATTTCATTATTGAAGGAGCCTTTAGCACTTTTGGTATCACCTTCAAACCTTTTCTCAGTGTTTTCCATGTATTTCAGGCACTTAAGGCACCTCAAAATGTAACTTTTGCTCTTAAATGGCACTTGAAAAAATCCAACATGTTTCATAATTTTCGCATTTAGATGACACTTTAAAATCTTAATGTTTCTATTGGATGTGATGAGAAAGTATAATTTGATTTTATTTACCTTTACTTCACCTATTTTATGTCCTTTACATTGTTTATTCTTTTGAGGAACTTGATTTTCCTAGTGGACGTGATGAGAAGGTCTAATTTAATCTAATTTAACTTTGATTCACCTATTTTTTATCCTTCACATTGTTTATGATCTTGAATAACTCCTCACCCTTCTTTTCATCATTGAAAAAAGTAGGAATAATGTGTAATTTATTTTTATTTTGTATGTTTTTTAATTCATGGCTAAGCTCAATAAGTAAGATGTTTAAGTTTTCCTCATAGCTTCCTTCATTTTAATATGAAAACTTGTCAAAAATGTGTAGAGTTTGATCTATTTTATGGTGCAATGTATTGCATTTCAAAATATCCAACACATTTCCCATATCACCTGAGATTTGTGGTCTCTATATAGTCTTTGACCAAAATCTACTTTCAATTATGTTTTAATGAATGCCCATACTTGATTTTAAAGATCATATCTTGGTGTAGGTTGATATGACCTTTGGAATAAGTCATGAAAATTAGCTTTACATTTTAAAATTACATTCAATTAAAATTTTCCACAATCTTTTCAACAAATCCACTCTTTCCATATTTTGGATTCATCCAAATTTCATGAGACTATGTGTGATCTAGGAATTTATTTGAAAATATTTTAAAAATTCATTAAGAACATCATTTTTTATTTTATTTAATTTTCTCCTTGAGATCCACATGACCCTAGTGTATTTAAAACTTTTTCACCATTAAGTAAATTTAAAGATTTTTTGAACAAATTATAAGTTTTGCGCCTGAACATAACCTTAGGAACCTAAGATCTAATTATAATTTTCATTCTTTGGAGGAACCTATGGAACCTTAAACAAAGCTGGTAATTTTATGTCATGGCAACACTTCAAGCAACCTATTTTATTTTGATATTTTTAAGTTTAGCCAAAACCAAGACCATTTTTGGATGGTTATGCTCTAGTGAAACTAAGACCATTTTTGGATTTTCAAAAGTGTCATACAGTTCTTGAACTTGAGAAAGTTCCTTGGGTACCAAAAATGTATGAAACCTCAAGAATTAATTTTGAGACTCAAAATAAAAAAAAATATATAAGTGTTTATACTCAAAATTCATCTCTCATACTTTTTATACACATTAGAAAAAAAATTGGGAGTTTTCAAGTAGTTCAACCTTTTAATGACAACAAGATGAAAAGGGGAAATAAGGTTAATGATATTTAGGATGAATTTAATTAAAAAACACAACATAAAATATAAATGGAAATAAGCTAAAAATTATGTACATGAAGATAACTGGGAAGTGTAGTGTCATACAAAGACATTCATAGGTTCAGATAAGTATGGTTTATTGTGTTACATGGATTTAGATTCATGAAGTTTTTTTAAGTATAATGGGACTAACTAAAAAATATTTAAATTTATGGATAGTAACTTACTAAACACATGAATGTGATTATAAATGATAAGACTAAAAAATATAATTTTATTCATAATTTGAAGGTAATCATTGAACTCATATGAACCAAAAAAAAACATTATTTCATTTTTTTTAAAAAATTTAAAAAATTTATGGCATGGGAGTTTCATAACATAACTTTCATATTTTCCATGTGTTCATTTGGGAATAAACTTGCATGAAGACCTATCATCAATATTCTCATGGTAATGTAGTCTTTGTTATTCAATAGGTGTTTTGAGAGGGTCTTCAATCTCTTCAGTGGCCTCTTCTATGATTTTTCAGAAATTTGGATTGGATTGATAATCTAATAATGAAAGAAGGAAATTTAAAATATCCTTTGTAAGAAATTATTCTACTTTCACTTACATCATATTTGTTGGTTCCTCTAGTTTGATGTAGGAAATGTCTTCATTTTGAAAGAAAATGTAAAATAAACATTCTCCTCATTGAATTTGTGAAATTTTAAATCTTTTGTTGTCTTCAAAATCCACATGATATAATTAAATATCTATTTTCATACCTAGACCTATCACTTCAAAAAATTCAGCATGCTTGTGATGTTTATGGTTTCATTCAAGTTCTTTGAAAGAGGTTGAATTTAGACTTGTAGCAGGTTATTAAATGGCTTCTTTTTCTTGAGAAATAATATTATAATCTTTTTCAAGAATAATTATTTTAATGCAAGATCATTTTCATGTGCAAAAAACACTAAAACATAATGCATAGTACTAAAATCTTATTATTCTTGAGTTGGAATAGAAAAAAAAAATCTTTAGGAATAGATTCATGAAAAGTATTCTTTGATGAAATGCTACATTTGGTAGAGAAAAACTCATCATTGAATGAACCATTATCATCATCATTATGAACTTACTTTGCTGCAATACTTTCCATCTTACTTGAAATTAATATTATGCATCATCCCTATTACCTAATATTTAGGTATTATGTTAGTTTCAAGATTCCAACACTTTTAATTATTGAGTCTTTGAATTTAGTGTAGCAAGAATCCTCACTTTGATTGAAAAATAGAAAAACATCATTATTTTTTTACACATCAAGAAGTTTTATTTTTTGATGTTGTATTCATAGTAAAAATTATAAATATTGACACTTTATCTCAACTATGGTTCTAAAAATTCACCTTACAAAATAAATTCTTCACTCAACACTATGTAATTGAAGTTATCAAGTGGAGTGGGAAAAAAAATATTCTTTTCTCTTAAAATTTTGTTGTGAAAAATGAGGATCTCTCAGTAGATATTTTATTTTATTCATGAAAAGTTATATTTAATATTCATATTTTGGAGCATTGTCCTTCTTCAACATTCCATACAATATCATATCACCTTCAACTTCAATGACTTATTTTTGTGTATTTTCCACATCACAAACTTTTCTTATTTTTAAGATGAAAATAATATCCAAATGAGAGAAGTAATGAATATACAGAGTTTATTTTTGGAATTTTTAAATTAGAATGAGGAATTAACCTTAGAATTTTGCTAAAATGCGCCACAAATTCTCTCGCATTCTCTTCTTATTTCTTATAGATTTGGAAAAACTTGAATAACAATACATATAAATCCACATATGGTTTGAATATTTTTATTAAAAAAAATTCTTGGTGTTACAATCCATAATTTAATTTTTGGATCCAATTAAAAACATGATAATTGAGGTTTTCAATAAAAATACTCACATAGACATCTTTAAAAATTCCTAAAATGTTCAATGCGACAATGAAACTATGGGTATGATCATCTATATATTGATAACCTTATCCAAAAAATATTAATAAATTATTATTTGTCCCCAATAAATCATTTAATTGGGCCAAATTCAAAGGCCCAAAATAGTTTCTCCATGGGACAAGGAAAAAAATGGGGTCAGGTTGAAAGAATGTTATTTCTTAAATCAAAAATATGAAGGCACTAGGTGCCTCATTTCAATAGAGTGACCAACCTATATTCTAGGGGATGTCACTATAATTTTAAAAAAAATAAAATGCACCAGGCACTTTGATCCATAACAAAGTCACTAAAAACTATTGGAAAAAGAATTATGTCATTGTAATTTCTTGGATTATTTCGTAGACTTGTCAAATAGATAATAGTATAATGTTTGTAACATTGAGTAAATCATTGTGTGATGAGTGATATTCCTCAAAAATTTATAGGGTAAAATCCATCATTTTATGGGTTATTTTAATTTTTAAGTACTTTTAACCAAAAATTACAAAAAGGAAGTCAAAATAGGAAAATGTAGAAAGTTAGAAACTAAGAGAGTATAAGAGGAGATAGAAGGAAGAATGAGAAACCCACAAATGTAACAAACATATAAAATCACCTAGATAAACTAGATTTGAATTGAATGGGTTGAAATATACTCTTGTGTGTGATTGAAAATACAAAGGAGTGGGTACAATGAAAGCAAAAATGATTACTTGCAACATAAAGTTTGCTTACAATCTTAATATGTGTGACTAGTTCAAAGCACATTCACCTAGTTTCACATTAAAAAGTTTATGTAATTCATATTTTAGGACACAATAAATGAAATTTATAATTTTTATGGTTCTTATGTGTATGAATAACAATGAATAATTTCAACAAATGAAAAACATTGAAATTGAGCCACCAAACTTTGTTCTCACACCATTACTTGTCTTATCATAAAAATATTGGAAAATAACCAGTTGTATACAAAGTTACAACAGCCCTTTCTTTGGGTTGGGAGAAAAAAAAATTATAATCCTTTTATAATAAATTATATGCATTTTTTACTTTCTTACATTTTATACATTCTTTCTTTCACAAATTAGTTTTATGATTAATTGAAACTACCTCAACCAAAGAATTCTCTTTTTGACCCAAATAAATTTAGACCGTGTTTTTAGTACTCTTTTGATTCTAACACTTTATTACATAACAAAAATAATAAATTACTTTTATAACTTTTTTACAAGACATATGAATTTGTATTTGAAAAAAAATCATAATGAAATAATGAAATATATTTTTATAAAATCTTTTAATATTTAACTTTGGCCCACTGCATTATTACCCACTTTGATACATTTAAATATTTCAATTTTATTAGGTTTTTCACATAAGGACATTTTACAGTTGAAAAAAATGTGAAATTATTTTAGTATAAAAATCAATTAATTTGAAAAAGATAAAAATGATTTAATATTGAGAAGTCATTTGGTGTTCAATCTTGATCAAGAACCTCTGCCGACATGACTTATTTTAAATTTTGAAGTGCCATTGAAATTGCATTTAGAGATGCCTTTGAGGATGATGGACCATTTTATGACAAAAAGCTTCTCTGAAATGAATTAGCATGCTAGAAATAATCAACTTGGCTTAATTTTACTTGGAACTAATTTAGTATATTGACATTAATTTTATAATTTTCTCTTTTTTACTTCAACGCAAACCTATGAACACTAACATCTAAATGATTTATTATTTAATTCCATCTTTAAATTGAATCAAATCAACACCAAATTTTATCGTGATGTTTAAATTTCCTTTTCCATTAAATTATCTTAACATTGAATCAAAAAATTATCTGAACAAATCATATGAGTGTCAAATGAAATAAGGACCAAATCAAAATAAACAACAAATGAAATGAATGTCAAGTGGAATGAGTTTTTAGTGATACTTTAATTCCAAATGACATAAGCACCAAGTACAATTAACTTTAATTTTAATATGCACTAAATTGAATAAGTGTTGAGTGCCACTAAATGTTGAATGAAAACCAATGCTAAAATCCATTGGCATTGGAATTTATTTTAATGTTGTTACATTAAAATCATATGTATATGATATATATTATGATATATTTTCACATATAACTTATTTATTGTCATGTTCTTAAATAAAATAAATGATTTCACAGTAAAAAATATCTAAAACTTGGTTCTTTGTCCACAAACATGAGTTCTTGAATTTTTACCATGCATAATATCCATTATGGATTTGTATGGTATGGAATTTTAAATTATTTTAATAATTATCATCCATTTTAATATAGAGTCAAATTCCTCATTTTGAATAAAAAAGTTTGTCCTTGTTCTTGATTTACTTTAAATTTCCTATTAAGAGCATAATTTGGGGGTGTTATTTTGAATTGCACAAATTCATGATAATAGGTCCCATGTAACTTCAGCTAGCTTCTCTAAAATTTAAATGTATTTATATATGTTTTGTGACTCTACCTCATTTTATTGCATATCCTTAGCATGAGTGTCATCCTTATGCCCTTCCCATTCTGTACAGGTCCCTACAACACCACCCTGATTTACCACTCCTCCCTACTTAGGGTCCATGGTGGGAATAAATTTTATTTAACCTTCACCATATCTAAATCACCTAAATTTTTGATAATTTAGGGTCTCCATGTTGAATTATTTTGATCTCCACCCTTCACAAATGCATCATGTAAACCTTTCCCACCCTTCTCATTATACCATTCACTTATCCCTTATGTGGGAGAGTTTTGTCCCTCTATATGAATATTATCATTGATGAAATATACCAAAATATTATTAAACTCAAATTTTATTTACACTATATAAAAATATCTTAACTCACACAATAAATTATAATCTACTTTTTTTAAGCAAGAGTACATAGGAATTGTGAACTCCAAGAGATCAATATTTAGTGTGCCCTTCTACCACATGTCAACTGTTATGGTTCAAAATTCATCATTGCATTGTAATATTTTTTTTATCCATGTATTCATCCAAGTATTTTTTATGCCAAATTTTATATTATTACCTATAACATACATGTCCAACCATGCATGAAGATTCCCAGGTAACTTGTGGAAAAATAATTAGTAGAGAGGTTCATATTAATAATCCTCCACCAATTTCTTAGGATTTAACTTTAATAAGTTGGGATGATTATTCACAAAGGTGTGCTCTAGATTATTTATCCATTTATCAATGTTTTCCAAGGAAATCTAGTGAATCATCTCCAAATGTCATCTTCTACAATCAGTTCAATAGTATTCAGTCAATGAAACCAAAATGTTGGGGTATTTTCCTATGCACCAGTCATTATGTATGTTCTAATCCACTTACCATTAAATTATATTAATTGCACTATAATATCATGAAAGTGTACTTTATATCTCACATGATGCACAAAGAGAGACTACTTGGGTTTAGTTGGGTTGGTCATAAAATATGACTTGGACCATTTAACCTTGTTACTTTTTAGTATAACATTGGCACAAACCAACACTTGTTTATATTAAAAATTAAATATGAGTTGCGAAATAATTAAAGATAAATTAACCACAATAAACATGATTACGTAGTAAACAAAATTAAATAATATCATCAACCATTAATGAAAACTTTCATCCTCTTATCATCAATACACAATATTACATGAATGTTTGTAAACTTAACAATATAAGCAATAATAAGAATAAGTTCAACAACTACCCAATAATAATGTCAATAATTATAAAAACAAATACTACTTAAACTATAAGGTAAGTTTGTATTTTATAGGTATAATCTACC